>WSYH01000137.1:167997-205039 GCA_036426205.1 Ascaphus truei | reverse complement strand
CTTCCCGTGGCGTGAGGAACAGAGATGTATAGTGCATGCTTCCCGTGGCGTGAGGAACAGAGATGTGTGGAGCATGCTTCCCGTGGCGTGAGGAACAGAGATGTATAGTGCATGCTTCCCAGTGGCGTGAGGAACAGAGATGTATAGTGCATGCTTCCCAGTGGTCATTGATATTGATAGTTGTCAGATACCTAGTTGATAACACAGATATTAAATAGGCGTGTAACTATTTTACATGACCTATAAAGCTTCGCTGGTTATTATCTGCCACCACTTTAGACCTCAAGAAAATTGAACAAAGGGATAACAGTTTTCTTCTGCTATTTGGTGGCTATTCTCCTGTTACTGCTTTTAAAACACTTCTACAGTAGCTAGAACTACTATTACATTTAAAACATAAATTGCTGTTTAGTGTAGGGGGCCTGCCTCTACCCCGCGGAACAATTGCAGGAAAACTTGTACTATCTGATCTGGATTGTAAAAACGTTGCTATACAGTAACTTAAAACTGTGTCCAACCCGTAAATAGTTAAGGAAAGAGGGGCTACTATTCCTTTAGTGTGTCACTTCTTTCCACTGGGAAAAGATTAGTAACAAAACCCAAAAAACAAGTCAGGTATTCACAGATCGTTACCCTTCTTCAGAGATGTGCAAAGTGAATGCCTGCAGAGCTTGGTTTGGTGCTCAGCCCTTACAGACAGATCCTTCCCTGCTTTCAAGAACAATGATGACGTGCTGACATATTCTTTGCAATATTACAAAGATCTCTCCCCTGTTCTGTTTGTACCTTTCAGTCATCTTAAAAGGAGCCTTTGTTCTGCTCTATGACTGCCAGGTCATTCTTCTAAAAACATTTCTAATGTAAAATGAAATTGGCATTTCTGCGGACATTGAAGTGACATAACATTTTAGATAAAGGGAATTTTCTTAACTCCTGTAAGTCACAGACATGAAGGGCGCTTCTGGTGTATATGCTGAAAAATCAGACACATTTTGATGAAATTATGCACATATCGAACAGAAGAAAAAGACAGTATTACCGGCAATTTGTTACATTTTTATTATGCAATACTGTTGCACCACTGGAAATAATGCATTTTTTTTTATCGGATCCGTTAAATAGGCATACCCCATTTATTGGTATTATGCCATACATCATGTTATGATATTTATCGGAGTGTGATTAACAGCAGAAATAATGCACCTTTTTAAATCCCCTACTCCAGGGCTGGCGTTAGCCCTGTCTTGCCTATGTATATAGTGAAACAAAACACAGAACAATATATAATAAATAGGTAAGATAAGCTAAACCAGCATGAAATAGGTGGTAAAAATGGACTTTAAACTCATTACAGCAAATAGTAACCCATTTAGTAGTCTGGGTGGTTAACTATTCATGGGTTTTCCATGACTAGCTGACCACAAATGGCTAAAAAGGGTTAATATCAACATTAAACTACACTACCTACTCCCCCTGGCCACCTTAGTGCCACGCAATGCTTTACTAACTGCTAAGGTAATCAAGGGGTTAAACGCCTACCACCACCCTCTTGGGCAACTACCCTCCCACCCATACCTACCCCCCTCCTCTCCCGCCCACAGACTTGACTAATGGACAATAGCCCTTTCAGCCAAATGTGGCTAATAGTGCTTGTGGTAATTAAAAAAAATGACAAAATCCCTAAATATGTGAAACAATGTATTTACTGTTTTTTTTATTTTTATGGTTGGGTATCTGCCCTTTATTGATTTTATTCCTATTGGCTTCAGCCATGAAGATGAGGACACACTTCATGCCGACTGGGATATATAATCCAATCTTTTTTCAAAGTCAACATTGATTGCCAATGTGGCTATCTAGGCCATTCAGAGCATAGGTAGCCACAATGACAATCAATAGATTTAAAGGTTTTTTTTAATATGCAATTGTTTTTTTAAATACAATTTTAATGTCTTTTTTTTTTGTTTTTATAACGTATTTTGTATTGCTTTTTAAATGGCCGCATATGGCTAATAGTGCCATTGGCCAGTAGTATAGTGGGGGGTAGGTTTGTTGGGGGGTGGTGACAGGGGGTGTCTGTGATGGGGGTAGTTGCCCCGGGGTGGGTGGTTTGGCCTCCCAGGAAGGTGGTGAGGTTAACTCCTTGGTTATGTTAGAAGTTAGTACAGCATTGGCTGGCAATGCTTTACCAGCCACTAAGGAAGCCAAAGGGTGTAGGGGGTGTATTTTCTAAATTGTATTAACCCCTTTGATATCTGTGATATACCTTGGTAACCACAGGCATCAAAGGGTTAATGTTATTTCTACCCTAGGGTTCTGTATGTTTTAGAAGCCTATAATAGAAATAGTATGAATGTGACCACGATCTGTATTGTGGAAACGGACTCCGTGGTTGTTAGAACGTCGTTTTTTTTGGCTCAAAACTTGCTGAATGACAGTCTGTGCTTAAGAATGGAACAAATCAGCTAGTTCTGTTAGAAAATCCTATGCGTTTTGGCGCGACTGCGCCTTCCTCAGGGGTATTATGGTGCACTGTTGGATTCCTACTAAATATACGTGTGAGAGGTGTTGGCCTCATTTCTAATTGGTTGATTAGTTAATTAGTTAATTGATATACTTGTATTCAACCCTTAGTTTGCATACTATAAGTGGCTGGCGGTCCACTTGTATGTGTACCAGAAGGGCCAACAGTGCTCCATATGGCAATATGGTTCATGTCACAAAAGTTTGTTTATCTGTGTCATATGTATAAAATTATATAAATGCCATTAAAATACCATAATAAATACATCTTTATTGGTATAAAATCAATTGTAACATATTAACGGAAACTTTCTGATTCAACATGTATTCTAATGCACTTAGCACCCCATCAAAGCCTTTTGGTTTTTCGTCTTGCACTTTTTTCTTTTTTCAAGAAGCATATTTTAAGTTTACGTTAATATGTTACAACTGATTTTATACCAATAAGTATTCTTCAGAATTTCTTCAGAATTTAACCAGCATTTCCCAAATCTTTGTTTGGTAAGATGGTAGACCCAGATACAAACACCACTACCCCCCCAGATAATTATCCCCTGTGCCCCCAATACATTTAGCACCTGCCACACAAATACAATTACCACCTACCTCTGGTTGCTGCCGGCGGGCCTCAGCTCTTCCAGCTGCTGAATCCTCTCTCCATGCCGGTGCGTGCCTGAAGTTGGGCCTGACTCCGGTGAGAGAGAGAGGCCCAGTGTGGGAAGAGGCAGGCAGCAGCTGGAGAGAGCCAGGGCCTGGCGGTGGCAACCAAAGGCCCAGCAGTTGGACGCAGAAGTTGTCAACTTCTAGCGTCGGCCGGCCAGGACCCCCATAGCTAATGGACCTGGGACACTTGTCCTGGCTCTCCCCATCTGTCGGCAGCCCTGATAGGGAGCCTCAGGGGAAATGTGAGGGAGTTGATCCTTGGAATACCCTCCTCCCAGTGAAGGAGGTAGAAGCCTATGCACATGGGGGGTTGGAAGCTGGCTGACCTAATAAAGAGACATCCCAGCTAGTTACCCCTAAAAAAACATATAACTTGGCTGGCTAAGTAATGTATATTTCAGCCCAATGTATGTAATGTCTGGGGAAGTACAGGGAATGTGGGCTAGCAGTGTGTAATTCTAAGTCCTGTCTTTTACATAAATACCTTATGTCTGTATTTATTCCTGTGTTTGCAATTCCCCCCATCTTAGATACTTGGTATTGTGTGGTGATGAAATTAACATGTCAGCCCTGCAAATGCAAATGATGTTATGTGCCTGTTCCTACCATTTCTATGGAGGGAGTTTCTGTAATCCATTTAACTGAGCTGTTCCATAGAAAAGATATGATCAGGACAAAGGTAGGGGACTCGTTAACAGAATCAGTTATCAGGTCTGAGCCCAAGGCACTGTTTCTCTTGACTGGCTGCCCTTGCTCCATGTTAAAGGATAGCCACCAAGGGATATATAAGGGATACTGCTGATCAGAGCACTAGTCCATCTGAGAGACACTCTGGGAAGGAGTGTGGAGTGGCTGCTATGTGTTCAGCACTCTGACATCCTGAAGCAGAGAAGCGGACAGGGTAAACCCATATGAAGCGGGTCCCTGCACCTAGTGAGACTAGAGACTTCCCCCCCAGTGTGGTAAGTGTATGTATATTGTGTATTTGCTGGTTTACCCAGAATAAACTCCGTTTGTTAAATGACTTTGTCCTGTACTTAGTGATAGTGAACCCAGAAGGATTCGGTATTAAAAGTACTGGTCTCCTGTGACAGGAACTACAGGTGCGGGGGTGCTGCACCCACCCCTGCGTTTATATATTTTGTTCTCCAATGCAACTACAACACACATCACTGCGAAATGCTCAAAGAACTAGATTGGTCATCACTAGAGTCTAGGCGCAAAGTTCACCTTTCCTGTCTTGCCTTTAAATTCTTTATGGGCAAGCTACCCAGCTATCTGAACAAGCTCCTCACCCCTACCTCATGCAGCACTTATCACCTGAGATCAGACTCCAAAAGACTGTTCATGGTCCCAAGGCTCAACAAAGTATCCGGCCGTTCCTCCTTCTCTTACCGTGCACCCCAAAACTGGAACAACCTACCAAAGACTCTAACATCCACCACCAGTTTAAGTTCTTTCAAATCTAAGGCTCTCACACATTTTAATCTGGTCTGTAACTGTTTCATTCGCCCATAACATATATTTTCTTTAACTGCGCATGCAATGTCTTGTATAAAATCTATACCCTGTTCATTTATGTAACTGTATTTGTAACCATGTATTATTTGTCTTAACTCTGTGCCCAGGACATACTTGAAAACGAGAGGTAACTCTCAATGTATTACTTCCTGGTAAAATATTTTATAAATAAATAATATATTTTGACATTACGGGAATGTATGTATGCTACTAATTTTTTTATATATACGGCACCTACACTCAAAAAATTATTCATGCCCTACTGCTTAGGCAGTGAGGGGATTCACAATTTCTTGGCATAGACACAAGGGCGTCCTAAATATGAAAGAGAGCCAAAGAGCTGATACGTTCTCAGGTATTACAGCAGATATGAACATGGGTACCTCTTGGCCTGCCTAGACTACCCATCTGCCATTGTTTTCTGTGTGTATCAGAACCCCTCACTACAATGCACAGTTACCCTGAAGTTGAAAAGGAGTTAAGGACAAAGCATCCCTCCTTAATGACTAAATATAAAGCTTTGTTACACTTTATTATTACACATACTTTGAGTCATACTATAGGCCAGGAGGGGAAAACTCCAGTCCTAAAGGGCCACCAACAGGTCAGGTTTTCAGGATATCCCTGCTCTAGCACCGGTGCCTCAGTCATAATGACTGAGCCACATATGCTAAAGCAGGGATATCCTTAAAGCCTGCCCTGTTGGTGGCCCCTGAGGACTGGAGTTGGCCACCCTTCCATTAGAACAAGCATGCTCTAAAATATTTTATTCTTCCAGCAGAACTGACATTTTTTCGGCAGGCGCAATATCCGCCCACTTTTGGCTGCTGAGACACAGAGACTTAAAGGGACTTGCCCAAGGAGATAGTGGGATTTATACTTGCTTCACCAGTTTCAAAGGCAGCAACGTTATCACTGAGAGACTCCTTCTGACATATTCAAATATTGGCTTCAGACCATCAGTATGTATTGTATTGTATTGCATGTCTTTATTTAAATAGCAACAAAGGAGATGTACCAGGGCACTGCGGATTTCTAAATGACATTTATTACTTCAATAGCACACAACGTTTCATCACAAAACATGGTCTCTGTGAAGTGAAGATAAGATATGCAATACAAAAATGTCCACTACTTATAACCCCAAACCCAGGTGAAATTACTTTAAAATCGTCCGGTTTAGTCCAATGTGTCTCTTAATCCAGTGCGCATGCGCGCGCACATCCGGGTCCACGGCGCTTCCTGGTGACGTCATCTTATGGCCGTCCCACCTCCTGATTGGTGGTCCTGTCGTCTCTTGCTGCTTCTGTGGCTAGACACTTGAGAGAGACCACGTTTTGTGGTTGAAACGTTGTGTGCTATTGAAGTAATAAATGTCATTTAGAAATCCGCAGTGCCCTGGTACATCTCTCTTGTTGCTTGTGCCCTGGTACATCTCTTTGGTTGCTTGTGCCCTGGTACATCTCTCTTGTTGCTTGTGCCCTGGTACATCTCTTTGGTTGCTTGTGCCCTGGTACATCTCTTTGGTTGCTTGTGCCCTGGTACATCTCTTTGGTTGCTTGTGCCCTGGTACATCTCTTGTTGCTTGTGCCGCTTGTACATCTCTTTGGTGCTTGTGCCCTGGTAATCTCTTTGGTTGCTTGTTGCCCTGGTACATCTCCTGTCTCTTGTTGCTTGTGCCCTGGTACATCTCTCTTGTTGCTTGTGGCCTGGTGTACAATCCCTTTGGTTGTGTGCCTGGAATCTCTTTGGTTGCTTGTGCTCCTGGTACATCTCTTTGGTTGCTGTGTGCCCTGGTACATCCCTTTGGTTGCTTGTGCCCTGGTACAATCTCTTTGGTTGCTTGTGCCCTGGTACATCCCTTTTGGTTGCTTGTGCCCTGGTACATACTCTTTGGGCTTGTGTGGCCCTGGTACATCTCTTTGGTTGCTTGTGCCCTGGTACATCTCTTTTGTGGGCTTGTGCCCTGGTACATCTCTCTTGTTGCTGTGCCGCTGGTACATCTCTTTGGTGTATGCTTGTGCCCTGGTACATCTCTTTGGTTGCTTGCCCTGGTACATCCTTTTGCTTGCTTGTCCCTGTTACCCACGAATCTGTCTTTCGGTTGCTGTGCCCTGGACATGTGTTGTGCCTATCTCTTTGGTTGCTTGTGCCCTGGTACATCTCTTTGGTTGCTTGTGCCCTGGTACATCTCTTGGTTGCTTGTGCCCTGGTACATCTACTTTGGTTTCTTTTTGTTTTGCTTGTTGCCCTGGTACATCCCTTTGTTGCTTGTGCCCTGGTACATTCTCTTTGGTGCTTGTGCCTCGCGTACATCTCTTTGGTTGCTTGTGCCCTGACAGTACATCTCTTTGGTGCGTGCCCTGGTAATACTCTTTGGTTGCTTGTGCACCCTGGTACATCTCTTGGTTGCGTTGTGCCCTGGTACATCTCTTTGTTGCTTGTGCCTGGTACATCTCTTTGGTTGCTTGTGCCCTGGTACATCTCTTTGGTTGCTTGTGCCCTGGTACATCTCTTTGGTTGCTTGTGCCCTGGTACATCTCTTTGGTTGCTTGTGCCCTGGTACATCTCTCTTGTTGCTTGTGCCCTGGTACATCTCTTTGTGCTTGGCCTGGTACATTCTTTGGTTGCTGTGCCTGGTAATATCTTTGGTTGCTTGTGCCCTGGTACATCTCTCTTGTTGCTTGTGCCCTGGTACATCTCTTTGGTTGCTTGTGCCCTGGTACATCCTTTGGTTGCTTGTGCCCTGGTACATCTCTTTGGTTGCTTGTGCCCTGGTACAATCTCTTTGGTTGCTTGTGCCCTGGTACATCTCTTTGGTTGCTTGTGCCCTGGTACATCTCTTTGGTTGCTTGTGCCCTGGTACATCTCTTTGGTTGCTTGTGCCCTGGTACATCTCTTGGTGCTTTGTGCCCTGGTACATCTTTGGTTGCTTGTGCCCTGGTACATCCCTTTGGGTTTGCTTGTGCCCTGGTAAATTCTTTGGTTGCTTGTGGCCCTGGTACATCTCTTTGGTTGCTTGTGCCCTGGTACAATCTCTTGGTTGCTTGTGCCCTGGTACATACATCTCTTTGGTTGCTTGTGCCCTGGTACATCCTCTCTTGGTTGCTGTGGCCCTGGTAAATCTCTTTGGTTGCTTGTGCCCTGGGTACATCTCTTTGTTGCTTGTGCCCTGTACATCTCTTTGGTTGCTTGTTGTTCCCTGGTACATCTCTTTGGTTGCTGTGCCCTGGTAACACTCTTTGTTGCTTGTGCTGTAAATCCCTTTGGTTTGCTTGTGCCCTGGTACATCTCTTTGGTTGCTGTGCCCTGGTACATCTCTTTGCTGGTTCGTACTTTTGGTGCTGTGTCCTGATACATCTTTTGGTTGCTTGTGCCCTGGACAGCTCATTTGTTGCTGTGTGCCCTGGTACACTCTTTTGGTTGCTGTTCCCTGGTACATCCCTTTGGTTGCTTGTGCTCCCTGGTACATCTCTTTGGTTGCGTGTGCCCTGGTACATCTCTTGGTTGCTTGTGCCTGGTCATCTTTTGGTTGCTTGTTGCCCTGGTACATCTCTTTGGTTGCTTGGTTCCGATAATCCTTGGGTTTATTCGTGCCCTGGTTACACATCTCTTTGTGCTTGTGCCGCTGGTACATATTTGGTGTTTGTGTCCCTGGTACATCTCTCTTGTTGTGTCTGGGTACTCTTGTTTTGTGCCCTGGGACATCTCTTGTGCTTGTTCCTGGTTACATCTCTTGGTGGCTGTTACTGGAGTACTCTCTTTGGTTTGCTTGTGCCCTCGGTAAATCTCTTGTTTGTGTGGCACCTGGTATCTCTTGGTTGCTGTGCACTGGGACATCCTTGGTTGCTTGCCCTGGTACATCGTGCTTTGTTGCACCTTGAGTTTTCACTGACAGGGACTCAACTGGACAAGGTGCACCGTGATTTTAAAAGTTAAGTAAAGTATTTATTGTGGTGTGCAGCATTATATTATATATTGCTTTATTTAATACGCCATTAATGTACATAGCGCTTCACAAGTAGTAATACGCGAAATCATAAATAACAGATAATATATATTAACAGATCCTGGGAATAAGTGCTTCAGACATAAAAGTAACATTAGAGGCGGAGTCCCTGCGGCCGAGAAGCTTACAATCTAATTGGTGTATGTAGGGAAAAACGTACAGAGACAGTAGGAGGGCGTTCTGGTAAGTGCGTCTGCAGGGGGCCAAGCGTTGAGTATCATGTGATAGTATTAGCCCGACGCACTACTTCGCAGCTTCTTTTAAGCAAGTGTGTTTAAAGCGGGTTTAAATGTGGATAGAGAGGTGTGCTAGTCGGGTATTGAGGGGAAGGGCATTCCAAGGTGTGGGGCCGTCACAGTGAGAAACGTTTACGGCGGGGGAGGGGCTTGTAAAACATAAAACTACTAAAAATACATTTAGATCCAGAATTGTATCAATGATAACAGGTTTTCTTGGTATGTGAGCATTTGGAAGTGTTTCAATGTTTGGAAGAAGGACGTGATACGGGCACACACGGGAATGCAGAAGATTGGTCACGTGACATTGTCTATGTTAAAGCCTTGATTGTGTGGAAAAAAAACAACTCCCTCTGCTACCTACTGTATGAAAGATCCTCTCTTCCAGCCATCCCTTGCCTAACCACCTTCCCCCCTCCTTCCTACGGCACCTATCCCTCAAATTAAACCACACTAATCAGTTCTCAGGGACAGACAAGGACAAAGCATTCACACACTCATTTGTCTCTGAGTTGTGATCATGGCACACACAAACTATATCTACTATTTGGTGTGCTACAATATTTCTACAAAAGATAGTGAATAAACTGAGAAAAGCAAAGACTGTAATGCACACAGATATGGCACAGCACATGCTTCCATGAAACCCTTCCCACTGGAGGTGCCTGCACTGCAATGCAGTTCAATCCCATCTATGCAGAAAATAACGCAGAGTACTTGTAAAAACAACAAGTTGGGGATGTGCATTTCCAGCAAAGCAACCGCACATTATTAGGACGTGTGACCTTCAGTGAAACTACTAAATCTGGACTTATTTTGGGCTCGGTGCAGGCAGAGAGGCTTTCTCATGCAAATAAAGCTCATGCCTTGTTACACTGGCAAAGATGAGCCCTGACAGCTGTTAAAATTGGGGATTGTGCTTTAATCTATTTATGTCGACTGCTGAGAAACAGAACAGACAAATGAAGACAAGAGAAAGGAGGAACAGACATATCAATAAGAATCGTTACATAAGAAGGTGCACATGCATTAAACTGACGGCATAGTGTTATTCTGTTTTACAGACTGGACTAGCAATGCAGTAGTGCTAGGGGTTCTCAACGCCAGTCCTAAAGCTCTCTCACCCCCACCTCCCCCCCAACAGGTCAGGTTTTAAAGAGCGCAGTTCAAGCAATATCCTACATGTGGGTTTTTTTTAATAAATCAGTTCTGTACTTGAGAAAATACTTGTAACAAATTAAAAAAAAAATAATATATATTATAATATATATAATATATATATCATATATAGTTTTAAAGACATTTTTAATGTTTCTGAATGTAGGAGAGCATTGTCCAAAGTGACAGCTCCTTCCCATGAAAGGCTCGTGCTCTCTAGCAGTGCACCAATTGGATCTAGAACTGCCGAGCACATAATATTGCTGGACTAAATTGCCCCAATGCTGGCAAGAACTGAATAAAACCGGAGCAACGACGCGATTACAGGAGACGGAATCGATCTGCAATTTAGCTAATCACTTGTCAGTGTGCAGATTATTTGAGCACATATTGAATGGGGAAAAAAAAATATATATAATTATATATATAGAGTTAGATCTTGGTGAGTAACAAAAAGTGACAAAAAACCCTCATGCAGATGAGCATACAGTTAGTATTTGCATATTTAAATATAATATAAAAATAAAAAAACGAAAGCTTGAACTGCAGCTTTAAGAATATTCCAGCTTCAGCACAGGTGGCTCAATCAGTGGCTCAGATTGAGCCACCTGTGCTAAAGATGGGATATCCTTAAAACCTGACCTGTTGAGGGTCTTGAAACCCCTGCAGTATGCTCTTAAAACCCCTTTCTAGACTTAATAGCTGCAACTGCACCCAGAAATAATTCTCAAACAGTTGTTCTTTACCTCTGGAAACAGCCCTGTGTACAACATATCTCTCCTGTTCTGTGCACTTATACTTATTACGCAGACAGGCATATCTAGGTCGTAAGGCAACGTGTGATCATAATCCATTACACTAAACGGAGACATTTGCTAACTATGGTTTTTGCACACACAGCTTTTGCTTCATAGCTGGGGAAACGAATCCGTCTACAACAAACACATGGAGGTGGCACACGCCGTGTCTATTAATAAACAGATTGAAACAAAACATAACACGTTAGTGCTCAGGATTATGTCATGAACCTCATTAGGTGTTCAGAGATTATCTAAAAATATATCATTATTAAGCATCAGAATGGCTGAAGTTTATCAGATTTAGTGCCAATTCTTCTGAAAACAAGACAGCAAAGGAATACTGTTCTCTTGCCCCTGCTCCCTGACGCGGTGTTGGTGTTGTGGCTGGCAGGGTTACTGTAGGAGAAAAAGACTAGTTTGCTCTTTCTAGGAGAGAGCAGCAGTCACAAGGAATGGGCATTTTAAGCCTGTTTGATATTTCTGGTGGTGCCTGAACGGGTGAGGTGAGGACTTGCGAACGGGTGTCTTGCCTTGTCGTGGCTCGCAGGCTTAACACGCTTTGGCCAAAGGGTTAAAACTAAAGACCCTTTTTCAAGAGAATATATAAGTATTTTACTGTGTATTCTGTCCTGTTGGATTGTAGCATTGGGCTTCATCGGCAATCTGTTGTATACATAGCCACGCTCAATAGCACTCCTCAATAGCCACTCCTTTTTGACACATACATATATATATATATATATATATATATATTTTGTGGGGGCTCAGGGGTTCCCAAAAAGAGCTTGCTTGGGTTTTGTGTTTTGGTGCCTGAAATGATGGCTGTCTCATGCAGAGGTTATTACTTTACAATATTCACAAACCAAGCTCTCTGATTAGTCAAATGTGGGCAATTATGGCTTCGAAATAGCCACAAATGTGAGCCAGTCACAGCTGCAAACATTAAACTAAACATCTGTAATGAATAGGAATGAATGGAAGCAAATGTAGTCTATAACAGCCGTACTCTCCTGGTAGCACGTTGCACCTGTTCACTAATGCACAATTGGCTTCCATGCCGGCAGCCTCGGCATTGGCATCCAGAATGTTCTGTTCTTCTGAGATTATTACTTTATTCATATGGACGGAAATGGTCTCTTTATCTGTGATTTCAACCTCGGAGTAAATAGATCTTTATGTAAATACAGTAGATTCCATGCAAAAAAAAGTTCTGCTGCACAATTGAATGATATAATAACTTTTTCATACAGCGCTTTCTCCCATTGGAACTGGAAGCGCGTCACAATTACAGTATAGTGTGCGGGACGCAGCGCGTGGGAATGTTACAGACACCGTCCCTGATCTGTAGAGCTTACAATCTATGATTTTGGTGCCTGAGGCCCCGGGAGATAAAGTGAAATGCCCAAGGTCTCAAAGAGCTGACACAGGGAATTGAACCAGGCTCCCCTGATTCACACAGTGTCGTTATCTTAGTCAGTGTCTTTACTCACGGAGCCTCTAATCAATTATCTATATCAATACCGCTTATAATATTATGCTTTTATATGAACTTTTATAGCATGGGGAACTACTTGTAGAGAACGTCATTGTGTCAGAGTGACTAAAACGTTTGATGTTTTTCATTATAAAAATGACTTTCAATACATTTCAATCTGCTGTCATCCTAAGCAGAAACACTACTTTACGCTAATACTTCTTTATTTTGATGCCTATGTTATTTTTAATTGAGATTGAAAGATCATAATCACTAGGAAATCATGCTGGTTTACTTTAGTTCAGATATGTGAACTTGCTAACAAAAGTTAGCTCTTCCCATTGGTGAGTATTATAGATATATATATATATATATATGATATATTAGGATATTAGACGAGATATAGATAATAGATATGCTATATATAGATATAGGATAGATAGGAGTAGCGAGATATAGTACAACACATATATATATACTTCTTCACCTCTTCTTAATTGGAAATAATTACATAATATTAATTAAGGTATTAAAGCCATTGCAGTTCAATCTGATACTGGCCTTTACACAGCATTTTACTTTACAGCATTTACACAATTAACTAGTTTATACAATTCACACTGCATTACAATGTTGGTCTATGGCATTATTTCTATCTGATCTCTTAATTATGTTCTACAGCAGTGGTGCTCAAACTCCAGTCCTCAAGGGCCACCAGCAGGTCAGGTTTTAAGGATATCCCTGTTTGAGCACAGTGGCTCAGTCATTGACTGAGACACTGATTGAGCCATGTGTGCTGAAGCCGGGATATCCTTAAAAACTGTTCTATTGTTGGCCCTGGAGGACTAATGTACAACCTTAAGCTTTTACCACCATTTAGGCTGATGGAAGAAACACACAATTCCTAACAGAGATTTTCATCATGTTAGATATATAATTCCCTTACAGCATAGGATGAGTACAGTGATGCACAGAACATTTCACTACTCCCTCTGACATGAACAAATTGCAATATTTTTGTATCAGAAAATTGTGCAAATATAGTTAAGGATGTTGCAGTTATTCAGTATAGAATTGATCCATATATTCTAATATAATCACTTACAGATGTATTGATTGCGTAATGTACAGTAATGTGCCTTAGAAGTCTTTCACAGATCCAAAACATGCCGGATCCTTTAGTAGACACGGACAGTCTGAAATAGCCCCATCTAATCATTTAAAAAATACCATAATACAATGTTCTTTCCTCTAACAACTGGTACGTGAATTCTAATTAGCACCCCATTTGTAATCAGTAATTTACATTTTCTGCATTCGGTAAGAAAAGAAACACATAGGCCCATATTTACTAAGTGGTGCTGTGGGATAAGACATCATGCAGTTCCAGAAAACATTGTGCAGCCAACTCAAGTGAAGGTGTCTTTCGGCTCTGGAAGGTATATTATCTTATATTATAGTACAACGTTGTAAATATGGCTCTAACAACACTATCCTCCAATAGCCATTAGTGATTGTTAATGACTGTTTGTTTATTTGAATGATCGCTAATAGCTATCAACGTTTAGTGAATAACCCCATAAGTGCTTCATATCTGAACACCATCTGTTTCACTGACACATGACTCGTGTGTACAAGATGCAGCATGTCAGACTTCATTATTCCATCAAATATTTGTTTTTGATTCAAAGTCAACATTTTGGTGTTCTTTCACACGTTGCACTGACGAAGGTGTGAAGGAATATGAAACGTTGACAATGAATAACCAACAAATATTTGATGGAATATTGAAGTATGGCGTGCTGCATCTAGTACACACGGGCAGGGCAGCCAACAGGGAGGGAGAGTCGGCACAGGCGTCCCAGGCCCGGTGGTTGCGGGGGGGCCCGGCTGGTGCTGCAAGTTAGACCCGACCTATGGCTGGGCCCGGCTGCCGAACCTGTTGCCGCCGGTCCCAGCTCTCCCGCAGCTGCGGGCCTCCCTCACTCTGTCCCATGCTGAGCTTGTGATGCTGGCCTGCGCCGGGCCTTTATGACATCAACACGTGCCGGAAGCAAGCTGGGCTCAGCTTCTGGTGCTGACCAGCATGAGACGGAGGCCTGGCACGCGCCAGCAGCTCGGCATGGGATAGTCAGTGAGATAGGTCCGCAGCTGGGGAGAGCCGAGGCTGGCGGCGACAGGACTGGCAGCCGGGTCCGGCCAGAGGTCAGGACTGGCTGGCCGGGTCCCCCGCAGCTATCAGTCCCGGCATGACCATCCCCAAGGTAGATAAATGTAATGGCGAGGGGATTCTTTTATATGTATTTGAGGAGTGTGGTTTATTTAAATAAATATATATATATCTGGGGGGGGGGGTATATATATATAGGCAAAATTCTCCTCGGACAGAAGTTCAGCAAAAAACGAAACAGCCCACAGTAGTAGTGAAATCCAAAGTGTATTGAAGTATGTGGCACACACACCGACGTTTCGATCCTCACAGAGGGAACTTTCTCAAGGGACTGCACAGACAGAATTATCGTGACAGACATATATACCTCCACCCAATTGTATCACAAGACAAACAATTATTTAATAAACCAATCAATTACAAATTCACAGTACTCGCGAGTCAGTCCAGCTGCTATCCATCAGATGATGAGTTGTTGGCCATTTTGAATAAATCCAGTATAATCCGGAATCCATTTTGTGGTGCTAGTCAGCTGATACTCCACTACCGGCTTATTTGCTAAGTGTCTATGGTTGCTATGGAGATCAATGTAATGTTGACTATGCTTTGCGCATGCGCGCCGTTGTATCTTGGCCAGTTGTCATCGCTGAAGTCTGCAGTTGTGGTTCGCAGAGGGGGTTTCCTCCGCGACACCAAAAACTGCAGACTTCAGCGAATGACAAGGCCAGGATGACAACGGCGCGTTTGGGGGCTGGGGTGGGCTCTGCGGGGGTCCCGCTTTGGGTTTTTTTTTTTTTTTTGTGGTTGTTGGGCTATATGTATTTGGGGATGGGGGGCTTTTATATGTATTCTGTGGGGGGGATTGTCTGTGTTGGGGGAGGAGGGAATGAGTGAGGAGGGGAATTGAGTGATGGGGTAATTGATGGAGTGGGGGGAGAGAGAGGAGAATGTGAGGAAAAGAGGGAGTGAGTGAGACGGAGGGGAGAGAAATACATGCGGGGAGGGAGGGATTGAGTGAGAGTGGGGTAATTGATGGAGGGGGGGAGACTGAGAGGAGAGGGGGTGAGTAAGGAAGAGAGGGAGTGAGACGGAGGGGAGAGAAATACATGGGAAGAGAGGAAGAAATAGAGTGGGCTCGTGAGGTGTGAAATGGGGGTGGGGGCGCAATACTGGCAACATGGAGGTGGGCGGGCCTGGTCATTACTCTAGTCCTGGGCCCTGGGAAATATGTCTGCGGCCCTTCAAACGGGTCATGATAGCAATCGCAGCAACTGCGGATGAAGGAACTCAGCAGCTTTATACAAATGAAGCCATGGTGCATTAAGTAATGGAGTCAGGTGTCTATCCTCTGCATCTGGAATCATCCTCACTAACATGCAACATGTCAGAACAATTATTACATGCCGGTTGATTGAAAATATAATCATCTATTTTATGGCCAGAGGTGACACTTGATTCTTTCAAAATATTCTCCCGCTACCTACAATGGCATCGCGGACTCAATAGAATAACTATATAAGAGACCAAGACAGGGATAGCAAAAAGAATTGTCTGTACTCATTGCCACATATACACAATATCAGGAAAAGGCAGAGCAGAAACACAAGCATGGAGTGCTCATATAAAGATAAAGACATGAACAATAGTGAATAGAGACTTATCCACAGCTCTCACACAGACAAGCACACAAACAACATGGGCTGGTAACACGTATTGGTAACGTAAGATATAACTAAAAAGAAGCAAAAATAACTGGAACACTAGTAAAACAAAGTGCTCAACAACAATAGTATTTATAGAAAAATGTATAAGGGGGTAACGTTTCGGGGGCTGACCCTATCTTCAGGATCGTTCCCATCAGTTGAAAACAACTGTAGTACTTCCCTTAAGTATGAAAAATCACAATAAATATAGCTCTCTTCCGAAACTAGCAAACAGAGAGGAATGTCTGCAGAATCAGAGGAGTGACGGGGTTTTAAGCCACTCGCTGCAGCTCTCGCGAGTGAGTCCCAGTCTGCACTGGGGTCGTGTGAGCCACGCCTGGGCAGCGAGTTCAACCGGAGATATCCGATATTACAGATACAGTGTGACCAATGGCAAAAATAGAATCCAGGAGAGATTGGGAGCAATTCCACTCTTCTTAACCACAAGGATCAAAAAGGCTGAGCGGTATTTTTCACGTTTCAAATATTCACTACTATAACAATTTATTTAACTAGCGGCAGTGTTTTTGAGTAGTTGAACTGCAAATTATGTTTCGATTATATTTCATACTATTCAAATAAACAATGTATTTTAGAAATCCTTTCTGCTCAGACACTGCTGTTTTCTGATTGATGTTGCAAAATGTAATCTTATTCTTCAGGCAAGTGCTGATGAAGCATCTGTATTAATGGGAAATGGGAATCAGCACAATCAATTTGTATTATTCTGAATTATTGGGCTTGACATTCTTTTAACACGTTGAATAGTGTATTTCTACACTGAATAGAACTGCTGTAGCTTTACAGAATAAATAGCAAAAGATGCATGGTTTTAATAATCAAAATGATTTGCTAACAGATACACTAGCACAGGGGAGGCCAATTCCAGTCTTCAAGGGCCACCAACAGGTCATGTTTTCAGGATATCGCTGCTTCAGCACAGGGGGATCAATTACTGGCTCAGTTGTTCGCCTGTGCTGAAGCAGGGATATCCTGAAAACGTGACTTGTTGGTGGGCCTTGAGGACTGGAGTTTGCCACTCCTGCACTTGTACATGCATATTTATAGTTTATTGCATCTGTATTGACTTTTACTTTACGCCTTACAAAAAAAAGTCAAAAGCAACTGTAAAAGATGTCCAGTAATATGATATGGTATAGAAAGAGTTTCTCGGGATTTCAACACAAAAGTGAATGGATAAAAAAAATGGGAGGGGGCTGGGGGGAGTTGAAGAAACACATTTTAGTTAAGGTACTAGCCTCTGAACTGGGAGACCCCAGCATACTTATACAGCATATTTATCTTTAACTGTTCATGCAATGTCTTCATATATAATGTATAACCCTGTCCACCTAATGTATCCATGTATTTGTCATCATAATTCTGTGCCCAGGACATACTTGAAAACGAGAGGTAACGCTCAATGTGTTACTTCCTGGTAACACATTTTATTAATAAATAATACAACCCAGAGCAAGTTCAGTTTGACACTGGTAAAATAAATGGTATTCTAGGCGCGATGCTTTCACTGTACACAAATGTTTCTACTATCTGTATGTAAAAGTACAACACACACGTTGGACTCGTGTATGGTTGGTTCCCACAAGCGACGTGTTCCTAGTCCCTCCAGTAGGAAATGTGGACAGTTTTTCGAGCTTATTCTGCTGAAAGAGTAAGGCACGTTCTATAGTGCCGTGCGCGTGCTACGCTGTGCGTGTGCTATGCTGTGCGCGCACGCGGAATTTTAGTTGGTCAGCCTTTCTATACAAGGGCCGCGCGCGCACGACAGGGAGAGGGGAGCCGACAGACAGCGGTGAAGATGAGGAAATTCATCTTTTCGCCGCTACCGGCTCTGAATGTATGTATATGTGTGTGTATATAAGTATACATTACCGCATAGCAGCAAAAAGGAGACAGCACTCAGGTGAATGAAAATAAATGTATTAAATATAGCACATAACTCCAACGTTTCGATCCCACAGGGGGATCTTCCTCAGGGTGGGTGTGTATATATGTATGCATGTGTATGTATGTACTGTATATACACTGTGTGTTTGTGTATATTTGTGTGTCTACACAAATTTAATAAATATATTATTTCCATTTCTACCAATGTTTTTTTTTCAATAAATAATACATTACACACACACACACACACACACACACACACACACACACACACACACACACACACACACACACACACACACACACACACACACACTATACTATACTATACTATACTCAACACTGTATACTCACACACAGTATACATACAAAAAGCATGCGGCATAGGCACGCATGGCCGCATGCTGTATAGAACGGCCCTAGGGACTCCGTTGTGTCCTGGGTGAAAGTATTCAGCACTGCAGACTTTAATAATGTATCCACTATTCAATCTTTCAATGAGAATAAAACTATGAATATAATGGACTGACCCCTGCAGAGAGTGTTTTCCAACTGCAGGGTGAATTGTGTGTGAAATAACAGTCTTTTTCCTTGTCATTTTGCTGGACTATCTAAATCGAAAGCACAGTTATAACTACTTCCACAAATAGAACCATATGGGTATATGAACACGTCCGTTAACATAACCCCTAGGGTAAAGTATTTTAAAATGAAAATAACATGGGGTGAATCCTGCTTTCTAAACACCTGATGCTCATAGACTATCATTTCTGACCACTACATGTCAAAGCAGAGGCCAAATGACCCTACAGTAACCCCCAGTAAAATATTAAAATTAAGGCTCCCTGGTTTCAAGCTAACTTATCCTCAAAGCTCCAGCTTCCCAGGGTTCACTAAATGGCCAGTGAAAATAATGTGTAGAATAAAGTGCGCTACTGTCAACATTAAGTGATATCCATAGTAAAGAACGTGCAGCTCCAATAAGCCT
The DNA here is from genome assembly GCA_036426205.1 of Ascaphus truei. Taxonomy (NCBI): domain Eukaryota; kingdom Metazoa; phylum Chordata; class Amphibia; order Anura; family Ascaphidae; genus Ascaphus; species Ascaphus truei. Next base: position 185,886 of record WSYH01000137.1, on the reverse strand, counting down.
ACAAATCCTATAATACCAACAGTAATAAACATAATGTGAATTAAACGTCAAATACAACACCGTATAAAGGGGTGAACAAAACGGAGCGTCTGCAGCTATGAACAGGAGGGAGTGGCTCGGCACCCCCTCAAACTACAAAAGAAAAAAACAAGAAACACAGCGCAAAACCGCTCATAGTGAAGTGTGTTTTAGTAAAGTTAAATATTCTTCGTACATCAAGGTAGATAATCACAGGCACATCATGGATTATGACATAGGTTACCGGTCACCGGGTATGGAACAGGTCGGGAATAGGTTTGTCATCTACAGGTAAGTGGCCTCTCACAAGGGCACAATGAATCCTGGAAATCCCCACCGTCACGTTACAATGGTGTTACCGACGTCCGGTACACAGGGTCCCGCGGGGCTCAGAGTGTAGTGTGAAGGGTCCCGGTGGTTTTAGATCATCAAGCCTCCTCTCGTCACATCAAGTGGGGAGCGAAATAGGCATCACTCGGGAACCGCATTCAACGCTCAGAGTCCCATAAAGTTCAGTGTATGTTTGTTAAAGGCACGAAATGCAATTCTCACCAAACGGCCTCCTTATCTACCTTGTAGCATAAAACCGGGGGTGGAACAGCTCACGGGAACCACAGCGTGGGATGACCACGCCGGAATAGCCGCACACAGTACTGAGAGACCAACACAAAGCACTACTATCGCTGAGGCTGTGGTGTGTAACGGCACTTGCTGAGTGTCGTTGTGTATCCACAGGTGATCACACCTGATTGGTACAGCCAACAGCAACGGTCAAAGTAGTACAAATACTCACGATAAGATCAAGTACACTAAAATTAGTACAAATCTAAAATAGGACCATCCTACGCATTTCGGAGCGCAAACGCCACTATTGTCGGATAAGATGTTATCATTTTAATTAAAAAAAGAGGGAGCAAATTTTTGTCGCAGCTGGAGGTGGTTAAATTGGTCAGGGAGACCCACAAGATTAATGGCTGGTTGGCCCAGGGTGGTTGAGTGGGGGAGGCGGTCTCAGGTCTGGGCCTGGGGGGGGGGGGAGGGTCTCCTCCTAAAACGGGCTTATTGGTATTTTATTAGGCTCACCGAGTCAGGTGCCGCAGTGAGCAAATGAGGTTTTTGGTAGGACACTCTTCTCACCAAGCCCTCAAGTATACGATTGATTTAAAAAAAAAGGCTGTGGTCAGTTTGTACCCAATTTAATGTGTCCATCTTTATTTGAAGGGATTTGTTGGTAAAGGATTGAGCAAGAGGGGGTGTCAGGGGTGGGAGGGAATAATACGAAGGTCTACAGGTCATGTATTGCACCCTTAGGTTACAGATGCGGTATCCAAGAGTAGTGTGTGTGGGCGCACAGCAGACAAGGAACAGGTCACGTGGCGAATGAAAAAATATTTATTGATGCTGCATATTAAAAAACGGTGGAGGGTACAATACTCCTATGCGTTTTGTGCTTGTAAGCACTTTATCAAGGAGTTACTCAGTCTATTTATGCCAAGATCGAGTACTACACTCTTAATGCATATATCCCCCCATCTGTCTACATTCACATGGATTAATGGTGGGACCAAGCATTTGAGCTTCCACATATCTAAACATATCACTACAGATGCGGTATGTAGCAATCCCTGAATCTGATGTTCTGTTAGTCAGAACTTCTTACTATGTCAGTCATAGGTTGTAACACTGAATGTCTTGGATGTTTTAACATTAAACCTGTCAAAGGTGACTAAAGATATCAATAACAGGAGTGCCCTTGAATGTAATTGCAGCTTGCTGCTGCTTGGATGTGTTGGATGTCAAAACAATGGCTAAAAAATGTGAAATTAGTTGGTATTCAGGAAGCTCTTCAACATTTCTGCTGAATACTTTATGCAAAATATGACAACACAATGAATCATTCTTTTGTTGTTACAAGTTTACCCGTGGCCACTGAACAACTCTAAATACAGTAACAATGGTTTGCAGATGTATCATGCACCACAGGTCACACAATGGGTAGTAGGAAGTTATACATTGTTCTAGATTTAGCCCGACTGTGATATCTGAAGTTGGAATCTGAGTGTGAATCACCCATTCATGCTCTTGAATCATATTTTGACACAGTGAATGAACTGCTAACTATAAAGTAAAGATTCCCAGTGTGAACTCACATTCCCAAACAAAACCATCTTCTATACTTGTTTCCTTATTATGACACTTTTAATGGCAGCTTTAGTTACTGAACCTTTCAGCAGCACTGCTGGCTACTGGCCAATGGCTTTGTCTGTTACACTACAAACAACTGCCCCTGGGTGCCTTTGTTTGGTATATTTTTATAAGGAAGGATGCACAAAAGGCCTGGCCAGAGCTCAGACTATAGTGATGCTGACAACAGCAGCAGTTGGTCCAAGTCAGTAGTGCGCAATATGGAGGGCGCAACATTTTCTGAGGGGGTGGGGGCTTGGGGCGGCACTTACAGAGACCCCACGCTCTTCCCCAAAGCATTTAAATTAAATGCTGGGGGAGCGCACAAGGCCTCTGTATGTCCCTTACCTTGTCTCCAGCGGCTTCTGGCGACACGTCGCCATGGCAATGTGGCAGGAGTCACATGAAGTTGTGACATCAGAAATGTCTGCAACTTCCCTTACCTTGTCTTCGGAAACGCAGCGTCATTTGTCATGTGACATTACGTTGTCATGGCAACATGACGTTATTTGACGCCGGAGACAAGGTAAGGAGGGGGCGCGAGCAGGGGGGGAGAGCAGGCAGGGGGGCACAGACTGAAAAGTTTGCGCACCCCTGGTCTAAGTGATGCTTGAGTACATTAACTATTGTAGGCTACAGTTACATAGTTACATAATAGATGAGATTGAAAAAAGACATAGGTCCATCAAGATCAACCTATGCTAAATTTAGACGACAGATACTTTATCCTATATTTGTACTTACAATATATTGATCCAGAGGAAGGCAAACACAAAACCCCAGTGACATATCATCGAATGATATCTCATAAGGGGGGAAATTAATTCCTTCCTGACTCCACATATTGGCAAACAGATTACTCCCTGCATCAACATCATTCCCATGTATACTTATGTAGCCCTGGTAAGAAATGGGGCTATAGTTCTATCCTCCTCCTGGTATAATCCCTGGTAAGGGCAGGTTGCCAGGAGTTATCATGGGTTTCCCCCACTTCAAGCACTTGCCCTGAGTGGTGGAGGTAGGTCCCCTGACCCTGTGTCAAAGCAAGAGACACAGGGGCGGTGCCTGCTGAGATCATAAAAGAGCCGTGCATTTCTTATTTAGTGTGTGTTCTGTCAGTCTGACAGTAGTGATAGTGAGTTAGGAGGGGAGGAGTGATCAGCTCATGAGTAGAGCTGATCTAGCTATAGTTAGTGAGGTGGACCAAAACCTCTCACCCTGCATAGGGGGTGAGGGAAGAGCTAGCCCCACTCTGGATGCCTTTGGTCCAGAGTGGTGGCAGGGACCATCACAAGGGAGAACAGTTAGTGGACTGTGCATCAACTGTACCTGTCGGTTGCTGCTGCTGCTGCCCAAGAGAATAAAGAGACTGCTGCTTTTAAAGATAATCCTTGTGTGAGACTGGAATCTCTCATCCCTGTGGCGAATCTCTGTGGTCAGGATTCCACCCCGCATTCCTGGGGCTTACTATAGATGGAGGTGCTGCACCATTATGTTATGAGGGGTCAAATAAAAGTTTCTCTCTCAGAAAACTATGGAGCTGGCCTGAGATGTCCATGTGACTTTAAAGGTCATCATTGTGCATGTGGTATGTGCTGGAGTAAAGGGTTGCAGTGAAAGAGCAGGAGATTAAGTTGTCTTTGTTATCTTCTCAATGCTGTTATACGGACGTTTAATTATTTAATGCATATTTATTTAAACATGCAGCGGTATTTAACTATTTAACTATTGTAGAACTGTGAACACCCTTGAAAATGGGGTTAGTCCTTGTTGGACCTGAAACACCCCTGGACTTTACCCTCAGAGGATTCTGGGTAAGAAGAGAGACTGTGTTTGTTCATAAGAAGAGAGACTGTGTTTGTTCATAAGAAGAAAGACTGTTTAAAACTTGGCCAGTGGAATCCAGCAAGTAATGAGTTAATGTCTCAGAGACAAGCCAACATTGAAAAAGCCAACATTGGAATTCCTAACACAGGACAGCAAAACTTAATCCATGTATCCCACACAGCTAGGCCCAGCAATAGATAACACTAAACAAAAGAGACAGTTATGGAAGAAGGGAGGTATTTGGAACAGGGCACAGAGAATGTCAGTAGTAAGAATGATTAGTGTGACAGCTTTTCTAAGAGATAAGTATAAGCCCTGAATAAGATTACTTTGCTTGGTCAGAGAAGAGTACTCTTGTTTGCTTTGTCCTGCACAAGAGGACAGAGCCGGCTATATTAGGCCTCGACCATGTTCCTTGCTTGCTGGCGGAAGTGCGCTCACGCGCACTCCCGCTCAGCACTGAGCCCCTACAGCCGCAATTAGAGCGGCTTTAGTAGGGGCTCACCTGTGCTTCCGCAAGCGTGCGGAAGCGCAGGTCTTAGGGGAATTTTAAATTCCCCCGCTTGCTGGCGCGACAGGCTGGTCACGTGAGCGGTTCGCCCAATGAGGGCGAACCAGCTTCGTGACATCACTGGCCCGCCCCCGGCCAGTGACGCGCCCGCCCCCGGCCCGCCCCCTGACAGCGCGTGCGGTAAGCAACCACAAGGCCAGGGAAAGCACCCGCTTTCCCTGCGCCTCAGCGCGCCAGCAGGGAGCATGGCCGAGGCCTTACTCGTATTGATGCTGCGCTCATAATAAATCGATTTCAACTCTTTGAACACACCTCCGGGTCAGCCTCACCTTATTACAGTCCTCCATGAAACCCCTTGGCAATCCATTGTGAATGCACTAGCTCACTATTTACGTACGTATACTACTGCTGTGATAGGGCTCACATGTATAATGTTACAGGATAGCATACAATAGCCTGAGTTATAACATTAAAATATGTGGCAACAAAATGTATGGTGTCTTCAATGCCGCGTTTAGAACACATTGTGAAAACCATTGCATTGGAGGCAGCGCTTATTTGAATGAACATTTAATTGCAATATATCTAGCACAACATGGTAAACACATTTAAGACTATAGTGCGGGAACAGCCTAGTTGCACTTCTCCACAGTGTAGTGACACACTTTCTATTTCATGTTCAGGACAAAGATCCCTGCAGTAAGGTGGGATCGGAAACGTGAGAGGTTTGGTAATGATAATGACCTGCATTCTTTGACGTTACCCCGAGGGAAATTATGTGTATCAGCACTGAGTTGCAGTTGCTATTGCACACTCACATATTTTTGTTGTTATCGTACATCTTATGTTTATTTTCAATATTACTCTATAAACTGCAAGGCTGCCTAACTTCATGTTTTCCACGCAAAGCTGCAGCAATATCCTAGATGTGTTTATTTTTTTTTTTAATAAATCACTTCTGTACTATGAGAAAATACTTGCAGCATTAAAAAAAACTATTTTAAAGACATTTTTAATGTATTCTAATGGAACAAGCATTTTTGTTCCTATAGCAACCATTTTTACAAAGTCACATCCCCTTCCCCTTCAGAAACAGCATCACCTTTTTGAGCCCTGCCCTCTCTAGCAGTGAACCAATTGAATCCAGTGCCTGCCTGGTCACATGATTTTCCCCACAGAACTTTGGCCGTCAGTACAGCAGAAGAGTACCCAAGATGCATTTAGTGAATCCCCCTAACTGTATCTTCGGCGATCGATTACAGGAGAGCGGATCGATCAGCAATTTAGCTAATCACTTGTCAGTGTGCAGATTGTATTGATGCACATATTAATTTATTTTTTTTAAACCGACAGCTTGTACTGCACCTTTAAAAGCCCAACAGTCTATTCTGGCAGGCATTCACCAGGGCTTTCCATGTTATATGACACTTTATTCTCTTGCATACTATACTAGATTTACACAGTATTGGAGAACAATGACTGGTATATGAAAACACAGTCTGCCCATACATATTTCCATTTCTAACATTGAAGACACAGTGGGCGATATGTTTCAAGATAGTGTATTTTATTTCAAGCAACTTTGTTTGGGTCAACTGTTTGTAACTTATTTCTTATGAGCCTCTTACACTTGGGGCTCGTCTCTTGGACACAGAGGTTGTTGTCTCTTTTGGACCTGGTGGTTTAGTTAATGCAAAAATAAAGCCGCAGCATTAAAGATACAAACTGTGATACTTCTCATTATGATATTGAGCTAAGCAACCCTTCCCCCATCTGCATCTACAATTACTCTTCATTCATGCTTGCAAGGCTTATTGCCATATTTTAGCTTGATACTGTACATACTGTAAATGCTAGCAGGTGGAACATGAAGAAAGCCTCTGAATGTCACCTTATCATATTATCTATTTGCAATCTTTCATACATATGCTCCAGTATGAAACATTCCTATACCAATTCACCCCTCTTTGCAACATCCTATTAACCTAAAGTTCTAACATTTACTGTCCCTGCAGGTTGTCATGAAAATATCATGAGATATTATGTATTTTAATCAATCTGGTGCTTCAGGAGTTAATTTAGCTACAGTTTGATTTGAAAAATACAATATATTGGGTTTATGATAGGTCAAGACTAAAAATACTAGATGGGTCGTATGAAGCGGATAGGGTCTCAAGATAAAGTCAGTTGTTTTGCCAGAGATTAAAATATGTCCCTTTTGAAAAGTTTATAAACAGGATCCTTTCATAGCTACATTCAAAGGCATTCTCTGGAGGGTTCAACGAGGTTCAGGGGGCGTAGCTAAGAATGTATTCAACCATAGAGTGACTATTAAAAATGAGAATATCATGTGACGTCATCTCCTCTGCATATTAACAGGTGTAATCGTGGCAAAAGGACAAACCAAACCATACCACACACTACATAGGTAAGAGGTGCCAAGGACAGATATCTATTTGTCACTCAAATTTAGGAGCAAGATGGTCATCCATAGTCTTGTTACGTCCATCAAAATTGCCTAAATCTATTGATATGACTCACGTGTGTCTACGTATTGGGAAAATAAAGTTATGAATGTTTATATATTCAGGCAAAACTTTTTTTAAGCGTCAAAAGATTTTCTTTCCGTCGTAAAACTGTCACCCTATAACAGCTGATTTACGGCAGGGGTGGGCTTATGTTGTTTCAATGGGAAAAGAATGGCATATAGCTGTTGCCTTGGAGTTTTGAAATCGGATTTAAAAAGAGGTGTGTTTTTGACCAAACACATGAATTCTCATATTTCTACGCCAGTGACCTCTCTGGGGGAAATCCTGACATATACGTAATGTATATATATATAGGCCTCGACAAATGCAGTCACCCGAGGCGACTGCATTTTACCTCCTGGCAAGGTGATTCGGCGGGGTGCTGCGGCAGCAACTTCTCCCTTCTCTGACCTCAGTTGCCTTGATTCTCCTCCAACTGCCCTTAAAATGGCTGCGCAGCGTCAAATGATGCCGCGTTGCTATGCCAATGGGACGCTACGTGACGTCACATGGAAAGTAGTGACTCACTAACCACATGGTGCGCATTCCGGAGCTCCGGCTACCTCACTCCATGGGATACGGTGCTGTGCCTTACTCCACGGGATGCAGTGCCATTCCTCACTCCACGGGATGCGGTGCTGCGCCTCACTCCATGGGATGCAGTGCCATTCCTCACTCCACGGGATGCGGTGCTGCGCCTCACTCCATGGTAGGCAGTGCCATTCCTCACTCCACGGGATGCGATGCCCGCTGCCACTCTGCAGATCCGAAGGGGGAGGCCTGACAACCTCCCACGTCCCCCGCAGACCCACAGGATGAATGCTGGATGTATTAAAGATCTCTCTGCTGCACAGGTTGGCCCGCTCCCAATGAATAGTCACCCTGTCATCAAGCCATCCACCCACCCATTCACCCAGTCAGTAACCCACCGAGTCAGTCAACCTCCCACCCAGTCAGTCACTCACCCAGTCAGTCACTCACACACTCTGTCTCTCACACACACACACACACACACACACACACACACACACACACACACACACACACACACACACACACACACACACACACACACACACACACACCCACACACACACACACACACACACACACACACACACACACACACACACACACACACACACACACACACACACACACAGTCACACACACACACACACACACACACACACACACACACACACACACACACACACACACACACACACACACACACACACACACACACACACACACACACACACACACACACACACAACCGTTAGAGGGTCGCCGGACAAGACGAATCGAAGTGACAGATGAGTAATTCCTCTTTGGGTCCGCCGCTACCCGACCCCCCGCAAACCCCACTGAGTCCGGCTCTGAATGTATGTATATGTGTGTGTGATATACAGTTATACATTAGCCGCTAGCACAAAAAGGAGACAGCACATCATTTGAATGAAAATAATGTTTACATATAGCACTCTAACTCAAACGTTTCGATCCCCACAGGGGGTCTCTCCTCACTGGTGGTGTGTGTATTGATGTATGCTGTAGTATGTATGGTACTGTAGTAGATCACTGTGTTTTGTTGTGTATATTTGTGTGTCTACACCATTTAATAATATATTATTTCCATTTCTTACAATGTTTTTTTTTTCAATAAATAATCACATTACAACACCACACACACCCACACACACACACACACACCCACAAACTACACACACACCCACAGCACACACACCCACAGCATCAGCCACACAACACACACAGCACACACACACACACACCATCCGGCACGCACATCAGCAACACTCTACTATAACTAATACTATATCTCACACTGTATACTACCACAGTAGTACCATACAAAAGCATGCGAGCTAGGCAACGCCATGCCGCATGCTGTAATAGAACGGTCCCTATGGACTAGGTCACGGTGTGTCCTGGTGAAAGTGATTCGAGACACTGCAGACTTTAATAATATGTATCCCTATCATCTTTCAATGAGAAAAAACTATGAATTAATGGAGCTGAACCCCTGCAAGGTGTTTTCCCACTGCAGGGTTGAATTGTGTGTGAAATAACATGTCTTTTTTCCTTGTCATTTTTGCTGGACTATCTAAATCGAAAGCACAGTTATAAAACATCCTATCCACAAATAGAACCATAATGGGTATATAACACTGCCGTTAACTAACCCCTATGGGGTAAAGTATTTTAAAATGAAAATAACATGGGTTGAATCCTGCTTTCTACACACCTGATGCTCATAGACTATCATTTGCTGACCACTACATGTCAAGCAGAGGCCAAGGACCCTACGTAACACCCCAGTAAAATATTAAATTAACGGCTCCCTGGTTTCACAAGCTAACTTACCTCAAAGCTCCAGCTTCCCAGGGTTCACTAAATGGCCATATGGAAAAATGTGTAAAATAAGTGCGCTACTGTCAACAATTAAGTGATATCCATAGTAAGAACGTGCAGCTCCAATAAGCCTACAAATCCTATATACCAACCCGTAAAAACCATAATGTGATTACGCTCAAAAACAACACCGTATAAAGGTGGTGAACAACGGAGCGTCTGCAGCTATGAACACGGAGGGAGTTGCTCGGCACCCCCTCAAACTACAAAAGAAAAAAACAAAACACAAGCGCAAAAAACCGCTCATATTGAAGTGTGTTTTAGTAAAGTTAAATATTCTTCGTACATCAAGGTAGAGTAATCACAGTCACATCCTGGGATTATGACTAGGTTAACGCGTCACCGGGGTATGGAACAGTCGGGAATATGGTTTGTCATCTACAGGAAGTGGGGCCTCTCACAAGGGGCACAATGAATCCTGGAAATCCCCACCGTCACGTTGAACAATGGTGTTTACCCGCACTTCCGGTACACACAGGGTCCCCGGGGCTCAGAGTGTATGTTGAAGGGTCCCGGTGGTTTAATCAGTCAAGCCTCCTCCTCGTCACATCAAGTGGGGAGCGAAATAAGGCATCACTGATCGCACTCGGAAACCGCATTCAACGCCTAGAGCCCATAAAGTTCAGTGTTGTTTTTGTTAAGGCACGAATGCAATTCTCACCAAACGGCCTCCTTCTACCTGTAGCATAAACCGGGGGTGGAACAGCTCACGGGAACCAAGCGTGGGATGAACCACCGGAAAGCCGACACACAGTACTGAGAGACCAACACAAAGCACTACTAATCGCTGAGGCTGTGGTGTGTAACGGCAACTTGCTTAGATGGTCGTTGTTATCCACATGATCACACCTGATTGGTACAACCAACAGCAACGTCAAAGTAGTTACAAATACTCACGATAAATCAAGTACACTAAAATTAGTACAAATCTAAAATAGGACCATCCTACGCATTTCGGAGCGCAAAACGCCACTATTGTCGGATAAGATGTTTATCATTTTAATTAAAAAAGAGGGAGCAAATTTTGTCGCAGCTGGATGTGTTAAATTGGTCAGGGACCCACAAGATTAATGGCTGGTTGGCCCAGGGTGGTTGAGTGGGGGAGGGCGGTCTCAGGTTTGGGCCTGGGGGGGGGGAGGGTCTCCTCCTAAACGGGCTTTATTGTATTTTATTAGGCTCACCGAGTCAGGTGCCGCAGTGAGCAAATGAGGTTTTGGTAGGACACTCTTCCACCAAGCCCTCAAGTATACGATTGATTTAAAAAAAAGTGCTGTGGTCCAGTTTGTACCCAATTTAATGTGTCCTCTTTATTGAAGGGATTTGTTGGTAAAGATTGGCAAGAGGGGGTTGTCAGGGGTGGGAGGGAATAATTCGAAGGTCTACATGTCATGTATTGCACCCTTAGGTTACAAATGGCGGTATCCAAAGTAGTGTGTTGGGGGCAACGAGCAGACAAAATGACGGTCACGTGGCGAATGAAAAAATATTTATTGATGCTGCTATTAAAAAAGCGTGGAGGGTACAATACTCCTATGCGTTTTGTGCTTGTAAGCACTTTATCAAGGTAGTTACTCATCTATTTATGCCAAGATCGAGTACTACACTTCTATGCTATTCCCACCCATCTGTCTACATTCACATGGATTAATGGTGGGACCAAGCATTTGAGCTTCCACAATCTAAACATATCACTACATATGCGGTATGTAGCACATCCCGTGTCTATGTTTCTGGTTAGTCAGAACGTCTTACTATGTCAGTCATAGGTTGTAACACTGAATTTCTGGATGTTTTAACATTACAAACCTGTCAAAGGTGACTAGGATTCATAACAGGAGTCCCTGAATTATATTGCAGCTTGCTGCTGCTTGGATGTGTTGGATGTCAAAACAATGGCTAAAAAATGTGAAAAGTAGTTGGTATTCAGGAAGCTCTTCAACATTTCTGCTGAATACTTTATGCAAAATATGAGCAACACAATGAATTCATTTTTGTTGTTACAAGTTTACCCGTGGGCCACTGAACAACTCTAAATACAGTAACAATGGTTTCAGATGTATCATGCACCACAGGTCACCACAATGGGTAGTAGGATTTATATAAATTGTTCTAGATTTAGCCCGCCTGTTGAATATCTGAAGTTGGAATCTGAGTGTGAATCACCCATTCATGCTCTTGAATCATATTTTGACACAGTGAATGAACTGCTAACTATAAAGTAAGATTCCCAGTGGTAGCTCACATTCCCAAACAAAACCATCTTCTTACTGTTTTTTTCCTTTATGACACTTTTAATGGCACTTTAGTTACTGAACCTTTCAGCAGCAGACTGCTGGCTTTACTGGCCAATGGCTTTGTCTGTTACACTACACAACAACTGCCCCTGGGTGCCTTGTTTTGGTATATTTTATAAGGAAGGATGCACAAAAAGGCCTGGCCAGAGCCAGACTAAGTGATGCTGACACAGCAGCGTTGGTCCACGTCAGTAGTGCGCAATAAGGGCCAACATTTTCTGGGGGTGGGGGCTTGGGGCGGCACTTACAGAGACCCCACGCTCTTCCCCAAAGCATTTAAATAAATGCTGGGGGAGCGCACAAGGCCTCTGTATGTCCCTTACCTTGTCTCCACGTCTTCTGGCCGACGACGTCCACAGGCAGGTGTCAGGAGTCACATGAAGTTGTGACATCAGAATGTCTGCAACTTCCCTTACCTTTTCTTCGGGGAAACGCAGCGTCATTTGTCATGTGACATTACGTTGTCATGGCACATGACGATTATTTGACGCCGGAGACAAGGTAAGGAGGGGGCGCGAGCAGGGGGGGGAGAGCAGGCAGGGGCACAGACTGAAAAGTTTCACCCCTGGTCTAAGTGATGCTTGTTACATTAACTATTGTAGGCTACAGTTCATGTTACATAATAGATGAGATTGAAAAAAAGACATAGGTCCATCAAGATCAACCTATGCTAATTTGACGACAGATACTTTATCCTTATATTGTAACTACAATATATGTCCAGAGGAAGGCAAACACAAACCCCCAGTGACATATCATCGAATGTACTCTCATAAGGGGGAAATTAATTCCTTCCTGACTCACATATTGGCAAGCATTACTCCCTGCATCAACATCATTCCCATGTATACTTATGTAGCCCTGGTAAGAAATGGGGGCTATAGTTTCTATCCCCTCCTGGTATAATCCCTGGTAAGGGCGGTTGCCAGGAGTTATCTTGGTTTCCCCCCACTTCAAGCACTTGCCCTGAGTGGTGGAGTAGTCCCCTGACCCTGTGGCAAAGCAGAGACACAGGGGCGGTGCCTGCTGAGATCATAAGAGCCGTGCATTTTCTTATTTGTGTGTGTTCTGTCAGTCTGACAGTAGTGATAGTGAGTTAGGAGGGGAGGAGTGATCACTCATGATGTAAGCTGATCCTAGCTATAGTTAGATGAAGGTGGCCCAAAACTCTCACCCTGCATAGGGGTGGAGGAAGAGCTAGCCCCACTCTGGGAGTGCCTTGGTCCAAGTGGGTGGCAGGGACCATCACAAGGAGAACAGTTAGTGACTGTGCATCAACTGTACCTGTCGTTTTGCTGCTGTGCCTGGCCGCAAGAAGATAAAGAGATGTGCTGCTTTTAAAGATAATCCTGTGTGAGACTGGAATCTCTCATCCCTGTGGCGTAATCTCTGTGGTCAGGATTCCACCCGCATTCGCTGGGGCTTACTATAGATGGAGGTGCTGCACCCTATGTTATGAGGGTCAAATAAAAGTTTCTCTCTCAAACCTATGGAGCTGGCCTGAGATGTCCATGTGACTTTAAGGTCATCATTGTGCATGTGGTATGTCTGGAGTAAAGGTTTGCAGTGAAGAGCAGGAGATTAAGTTGTCTTGGTTATCTTCTCAATGCTGTTATACGACGTTTAATTATTTAATTCATCTTTATTTTAAACTGCAGCGGTATTTAAACTATTTAACCTATGTAGAACTGTGGAACACCCTTGAAAATGGGTTAGTCCTTGTTGGACCTGAAACACCCCTGGACTTTACCCTCCAGAGAAATTCTGGGTAATAGAGAACTGTGTTTGTTCATAAGAAGAGAGACTGTGTTTGTTCATAAGAAAAGACTGTTTAAACTTGGCCAGTGGAATCAGCAAGTAAATGAGTTAATGTCTCAGATACCAGCCAACATTGAAAAGCCAACATTGGAATTCCTAACACAGGACAGCAAAACTTATCCGTATCCCACACAGCTAGGCCCAGCAATAAGTAACTAACTAACAAAAGAGACTTTATGGAGAAGGAGGGTTTTTGGAACAGGGCACAGAGAAGTGCAGGAGTAAGAATGATAAGTGTGGACAGCTTTTCTAAGAGTAAGTATAGTAAGCCCTGAATAAGATTACTTTGCTTGGTCAGAGAAGAGTACTCTTGTTTGCTTTGTCCTGCCACAAGGACAGAGCCGGCTATATTGGCCTCGACCATGGTTCCTTGCTTGCTGCGTGAGTGCGCTCACGCGCACTCTCCGCTCAGCACTGAGCCCTACAGCCGCATTAGTAGCGGCTTTAGTAGGGGCTCACCTGTGCTTCCGCAAGCGTGCGGAAGCGAGGTCTTAGGGGAATTTTAAATCCCCCGTCTTGCTGGCGCGACAGGCTGGTCCACGTGACGGTTCGCCCAATGAGCGAACCAGCTTCGTGACATCACTGGCCCGCCCCCGGTCCAGTGACTCCCCGCCCCCGGCCCGCCCCCTGACAGCGCGTGCGGTAAGCACCACAAGGCCAGGAAAAGCACCCGCTTTCCCTGCGCCTCAGCGCGCCACGGGAGCATGGCCGAGGCCTTACTCGTTTGATGCTGCTCATATATAAATCGATTTCAACTCTTTGAACACACCAATCCGGGTCAGCCTCACCTTATACAGTCCTCCATGAAACCCCTTGGCAATCCATTGTGAATGCACTAGCTCACTATTTACGTACGTATACTACTGCTGTGATAGGGCTCACATGTATAATGTTCCAGATACATACAATAGCCTGATTTTTATACATTAAATATGTGGCAACAAAATGTATGGTGTCTTCAATTGCCGCGTTTAGAACACATTGTGAAAACCATTGCAATGGAGGCAGCGCTCTTATTTGAATGAACATTTAATTGCAATATATCTAGCACAACATGGAAACACATTTTAAGACTATAGTGGCGGGAACAGCCTAGTTGCAACTTCTCCACAGTGTATGGCACACTTTCTATTTATGTTCAGGACAAAGATCCCTGCAGTAAGTGGGATCGAAACGTGAGAGGTTTGGTAAGATAATGACCTGCATTCTTTGACGTTACCCCAGGGAAATTATGTGTTATCCACACTGATTGCAGTTGGCTATTGCACACCTCACATATTTTTGTTGTTTATCGTACTCTTATGTTTATTTTCATATTACTCTATAAAACTGCAAGGCTGCCTACTTCATGTTTTCCACGCAAAGCTGCAGCAATATCCTAGATGTGTTTATTTTTTTTTTTTAATAATCACTTCTGTACTATGAGAAAATACTTGCAGCATTAAAAAAAACTATTTTAAAAGACATTTTAATGTATTCTATGTGAACAAGCATTTTTGTTCCTATAGAACCAAACCATTTTTAAAAGTCACATCCCCTTCCCCTTCAGAAACAGCATCACCTTTTTGGTACCCTGCCCTCTCTAGCAGTGAACCAATTGAATCCGTGGCCTGCCTGGTCACATGATTTTCCCCACAGAACTTTGGCCGTCAGTACAGCAAAGAGTACCCAAGATGCATTTTAGTGAATCCCCCTAACGGTATCTGTCGGCACGATTACAGGAGAGCGATCGATTCAGCAATTAGCTAATCACTTGTTCAGTGTGCAGATTTAGTTTGATGCACATATTATTTATTTTTTTTAAAGACCGACAGCTTGTACTGCACCTTTAAAAAGCCCAACGTCTATTCTGGCGGCATCCCAGGGCTTTCCATGTTATATGACACTTTATTTCTCTTGCATACTATACTAGATTTACATATGGAGAACAATGACTGGTATATGAAAACACAGTCTGCCCATACATATTTCCATTTCTAACATTGAAGACACAGTGGGCGAATATGTTTCAAGATAGTGTATTTTATTTCAAGCAACTTTGTTTGGGTCAACTGTTTTGTAACTTATTTCTTATAGCCTCTTACACTTGGGGCTCGTCTCTTGGACACAGAGGTTGTTGTCCTCTTTTGGACCTGGTGGTTTAGTTTAATGCAAAAATAAGCCGCAGCATTAAAGATACAACTGTGATACTTCTCATTATGATATTGAGCTAAGCAAACCCTTCCCCCATCTGCATCTACAATTACTCTTCATTCATGCTTGCAAGGCTTATGCCATATTTTAGCTTGTACTGTACATACTGATAATGCTAGCAGGTGGCACTGAAGAAAGCTCTGAATGTCAACCTTATCATATTATCTATTTGCAATCTTTCACTACATATGGCTCCAGTATGAAACATTCCTATCACCAATTCACCCCTCTTGCAACATCCTATTAACCTAAAGTTCTAACACATTTACTGTCCCTGGGGCAGTTGTCATGAAAATATCATTAGATATTATGTATTTTAATCATCGGTGCTTCAGGGTTAATTTAGCTACAGTTTGATTGTGAAAAATACAATTATATTGGTTATGATAGGTCAAGACTAAAAAATACTAGATGGGGTCGTTAAGCGGATAGGTCTCAAAATAAGTCAGTTGTTTTGGCCAGAGATTAAAAATGTCCCTTTGTGAAAAGTTTATAAACAGGATCCTTTCATAGCACAATTCAAAGGCATTCTCTGGAGGGTCAACCGAGGTTCGGGGGCGTAGCTAAAATGTATTCAACCATAGAGTGACTATTAAAATGAGAATATCATGTGACGTCATCTCCTCTGCTATTAACAGGTGTAATCGTGGCAAAAGGACAAACCAAACACATACACACCACACATAGGTAAGAGGTGCCAAGGACACGATATCTATTTGTCCACTCAAATTTAGGACAAGATGGTCATCCATAGTCTTGTTCGTCCATCAAAATTGCCTAATCTTTGATATGACTCACGTGTGTCTACGTATTGGGAAATAAAGTTATGAATGTTTATATATTCAGGCAAAATTTTTTTAAGCGTCAAAGTTTTCTTTCCGTCGTAAAACTGTCACCCTATAACAGCTGATTTACGGCAGGGTGGGCTTATGTGTTTTCAATGGAAAAGAATGGCATATACTGTTGCCTTGAGTTTTGAATCGGATTTAAAAAAGAGGTGTGTTTTGACCAACCACATGAATTCTCATATTTCTACCCCAGTGACCTCTCTGGGGGAAATCCTGACATATACGTAATTATATATATATAAGGCCTCGACAAATGCAGTCACCCGAGGCGACTGCATTTTACACACTCCTGGCAAGGTTGATTCGGCGGGGTGCTGCGGCACAACTTCTCCCTTCTCTGCCTCAGTTTCCTTGATTCTCCTCCACTGCCCTTAAAAATGGCTGCGCAGCGTCAAATGATGCCGCGTTGCTATGCCAATGGGACGCTACGTACGTTCACAGGAAGTAGTGACTCACTAACCACATGGTGCATTCCGGAGCTTCCGCTGACACCTCACTCCATGGGAATACGTGCTGTGCCTTACTCCACGGGATGCAGTGCCATTCCTCACTCCACGGGATGCGGTGCTGCGCCTCACTCCATGGGAGATGCCAGTGCCATTCCTCACTCCACGGGATTGCGGTGCTGCGCCTCACTCCATGGTAGGCAGTGCCATTCACTCACTCCACGGGATGCGATGCCCGCCACTCTGCAGATCCGAAGGGGGAGGCCTGACAACCTCCCACGTCCCCCGCGACCCACAGGATGAATGCTGGATGTATTAAAGATCTCTCTGACTGCACAGGTTGGCCCGCTCCCAATGAATAGTCACCACTGTCATCAAGCCATCCACCCACCCACCTCCCAGTCACCGTCAACCCACCGAGTCAGTCAACTCCCACCCAGTCAGTCACTCACCCAGTCAGTCTCACACACTCTGTCCTCACACACACCACAACACACCCACAACACACACACCCACACCACACACACCACACACACACACACACAACCCCACACACACACACAACACACACACACACAACACACACACACACACTGTCTCTAATACACACTGTTACAACCTATCATCCCGCACCCTCTCTCTCTCTCGCACACTCTCCTCTCTCACATCACACTCACATCTCTCCATCACACTCTCTCTCAATCACTCACTCTCTCACTCACGCTCTCTCTCAATCACACAACCCCTCTCCTCTCCACACAACCCTCTCTCTCTCACACTCTCTCT
>WSYH01000137.1:45000-167981 GCA_036426205.1 Ascaphus truei | reverse complement strand
CTCTCACTCTCTCTCTCTCTCACACACTCTCTCTCACACTCTCTCTCTCTCACACACTCTCTCTCTCACACACTCTCTCTCACTCTCTCTCACACTCTCTCTCTCACACTCACAAACACAAGGAATTCACACTTAGTATAAATATAGAAGTGCAAATAGTTAAAACGAGTAAGTTTCACTTAAAATATGCGTGCAATAAAGATTCTAGGATGAAATATTTACTTCAAAGCTACAAAGGAAAGTGCAATCTTTTTCCTCTGCGCCCCCCTGCCGGCTGTCCTGCTCTCCGCGCCCTCTCTTTCCTCCCTACCATTGTTCCCGGCGTCTGGGCGTCATGACATCATGTTGCCATAGCAACGTGATGTCGCATGACCCCGCGGCGTCTCCAGATGCCGGCTGAACCACGGTAAGTAAGGTTTACAGATGCCTTCGTCGCTTCCCCGGTACTTAATTTAAGTGCCTTCGGGAAGCGCGCGGGGCCTCTGTAAAACCAGCACCCCCGCAGTTAATCTCCAGTTTGCACACCGCTGTACTATGACGCACAGAATATGAACTTATAGGTACACTTGGAACTTGTAGATTATTTTGACTGGTATACTCAAAAATGAAAAATATTTAAAGTTTATTTGCAAAGTTAATTAGTAAAAGTATGAATTGCATTCAAATAAGGAATGGTCATCTGTAGAAATACCAGGGGGAGAAGAGGAGAATCACACCGGCACAGCATCGGCCGCAGATCTGCTGCTCTCTCTGGATGGAGAGAAATGAGAGGCCAGGAAGGGAAGGGAGGAGCGTGACAGCCAAACCCTGCCAACTGGATATCTTATTTACCCTATATTTCTTAACTGCCCTATACCTACACCGAAATAACCTATACTGCTTTCTTCTTGATCTGACTCTCAAGCTTCACACAGGAGACATCAGAATGCTACCTAGCCCAGAAGACAGGTAAGGAACACCTCCCCTCCAATATATAACATTGCGGGAATGGGGGTACCTGGACATTGAGGGACTGCAGATAAGGTAAGATCCCAGGCGGGATTGTTGCTTTAGAATTTGTGAACCGGGGACATCCAGACACTTGTTAAGGGGTTCAGGAAACTAGTCATTCACATCTGGCTTTTTTTTCTAAATCAGTGAGGTCATCCGACACACACACACACACACACACACACACACACACACACACACACACACACTATTACAACAATGTTTTTGGTGTACTGCTGGGACTGATAATCTTATATAAAAATACATACATTAAGTTTAAGGATGGTGCAAATGGTCATGGAGCTTTATGAATGAATGAACCATGCATTGCTTTCAGAGGGGTTCCAACGCAACAATATATATATCCATCAAAATAAGGAAAATGGGTATTAAGTAAATAATGCATTATAGTGATACGTCAAGACATTAAATGCCAAATGTATATGCCGATAAAAAAAAAAAAAAAATGTTTAGGAGTAACTGGCAACAATGATTTCATTTTAAAACATGCAAGCAGAAAGCTTCTTTAAAGCAGAAATCCCCCAGAAGCCTATGCGTCTAACTCGTATAATGTTGGTATTTTGCTCCCTGTGCATGTTATGCTCTTTAAAAAAAGATGTATATTTTTATAGTTATATATATATATAGCACTCCCTTGATAAAGGTCCTGTTTTTAGGACCGAAACGTTGGTGTTTTGTGCCTGCTTCACTAATACAATTCTTTTTGCTAACAAGTGTGCTGTCTCTTCCTTGCTGTGCCTGCTTTGGATTCCCTGGATTCTCTGGTCTGCCTGGTAAGGAGCCTTTGATTATATTCATTCATATGGGACTAAGCACCTGTCTTCATCTGTATTTGTGTGCCATCTGCTCTGTTACCTATATATATATATATATATATATATATATATATATATATTTCTTTAATAAGTAATGCTTTGGGTCTCCAAATTAACTGTTGCACGCTCCGGAAAGAGTATTTACATTTTCAGACACATTTTGCTACAACAGATTTTTGTCTGTTTAGTGCATAGTTTTTTTTCTTCTATAATAAACAGGGACCTGAGACCCTGGCAGATATATATTTTTGCATAATTTCTATGGCCGTGGTAGCGGATAGATATAATTGCAATTGAGTAAGGGGTTAATATTACCTCACAGAAAGTATTTTGTGGAGGAGAATGGTGAGAAGGCTAGAGTAGCCGTGTGTATTAACCCTAGTTGCATATCTAAGTCACGTGCTCACTTGTGTGCTGTTCGTGACAGATGGTATATGGGGACAGATTATTGGGGAGATATTCATTTGAGGGACCTTTGCGAAGGTACAAAGTGGGCCAACTTGAAAACACTTGTCCCATATGCAGGTCACATGCTCACAGGTGTGCCGTATGTGACACAGGTCTCATAACAAACCTCTAAATGTGTCAGTTCTCCGGGGAACAGACTGTGATTGGAATGGAAGAGGAGGCGATTCTATAATGTTTCTGACATTGGAGGATCTAAGTTATGTGATTAGATGACCCTGGTGCTAACATGTTTGGCACCTCAGCATCACAAGGGTTAAGCTAGTATCAGATGTTTTTTTGGGAAAGCCTTTTCTCCTTATCTTTTTCATTACGCTAAAAGCATATCAGAAATGCAATCTCCGCAAGGTTTTAATGTAACTTTAAATCAATCAGATTATAATACTACAGAACACTTCTAAAATTAGGGATTTTTTAAATTTAGCAACAATTTGTCAACTGCATCAAAAAAGACACAAATTACTGCAAAAATCTTCACTTTTCCTACATCCAGTAATGCCATAAAAATGCATCTTTATTGCATTTCATCCTTTAGCCCTTAATTAAAGACACTATTTACCAGTAAATGTATATTAAAATAAATATCTGATATTGAAGTGTATACTGAGTACCATTATGTATAGAAAATGGCCATCTTATTGGCAACCCTACTTTATTTCAATAATTGGTCATTATTTTGTGCTTTTGCTACTTGCAAAATCTGAAAACTGTTTGCCGAGCATAGAATTCAATAAACTGCATTGCAACAAAACAAATCCGTCTGTAACCGTTGCTGTGATTTATGGCTAGTTTGTATTTGTGACATTTATGGTTCTTTCATATGCTGTTAAATGAAACACAATTCCCAGGGTAGTTGTTGCGATAGTCACATCATATTGCCTGCCAAGGCTATCGCTAAATGTGCAGTGTGGTCCTCGCTGTACTTAAGGTTTATGACACATTGTCTGATCAATGTATATTTTAAATTACTTCTATTGCTCATCTCCCAAGTCTGTCAAAGTACAGAAAACTGTCATTGTAAACCTTTGCTGAATCAGACATTTGGTACAAATATGGCCAAAGAAACTGAAATATTATATTGCAAAGTTTTCTGAGAAAAAAAGGAAACTAAGTTACCTGAAAAGAAGTCAGAGGAAAATGTTTTCCTTGCAAAGATTTTGCATGGTGACTCGCAAGGAAAAAAATCTGATAAGCTTTAAACATAGGGGAGTTATTCACCATATGATATCTGTAAAAGGGTGACATGGGTTATTTCAACTGCATGTCCAACATTGTGCACCAGCACGGGGGACCAGTACTAATACACCAGGGATCAACTCGCCAGACAGAACTACAGAGTTAATAAAAAGGCATTTATTGGAAAATGGTATCCACAACTGTCCAACACACACACCTAACTGGGGAACACCCTACAGGCCTAGGTGTGGGGACCTCAATTAGGAAGTTTTCCCTTTTATGCTCCCACATAGTGTATAGCAGGCACTGCTATCTGAAACCCCAAGAGGAACCCAGAAACTCTGGGACTTATGACTGGAACTAGAACTAACTGGGGCCACCCTCCCCACCTTTTATACCCCATGGTGAGGTGACATCATGGATACACATAGGGAGGGCCAATAACAGGTGCCTCCAATGTTACTTGGCCACCTAATTGGTGGTTTAAATGCAACACGAGTTTTGTTACATGAAAAGAGTTACACGAAACTAGCAACATTCCACTCTCAACACAGTTAATCCCTGGTCCCTTAAGTGCTTGAACTAGGCTACACATTATATTATTGACAGGTAAGGGTAACGGCAGGCTTAACCTTTATTAAAAGCAGCCAAATCTACCCTTACCATCACATGCACTACTACATTTCATTGAATACTCCCCTTCATGCCATGCATGCAAGACTTTGCCCATTACCTGGTCACAATTGGTACTCAAGAGAGGATGGACCTGGCCATATTATGCAGCGCTACTCCATAAGACACCTTATAGTCAGCTCGTCAAACTCAGAATAGTGCGGGGGACAATTCTTAAATCAAACTGCAAGACTCCGGCCGCATCATCAGAGTGGCGGAAGGGAAAAAATAAACTGACCTGCATAGTTACTGTAACCTATGCATACACATAAAAATATATAAATATCACCGGTATCTCTCTCTCCCCACCCCCTTTCTTTCACTCCCCCATCTCCTTTCTTTCCCTCCCCCCATCACTTTTCTTTCTCTCTCCCTCCCACCAACCCAACCACCATTCCTCCCGAACAGCCACATAACCTACCTCACTCCATGATGAACAGTCTCCCTCCCCTCCCCAGCAAAACAACCTCTTCTCCCTGGGCAAACAACCTCCAGGCAGCATGACAAGTTTGCTGTGGGCCACGTATCTGACAGACCTGCTGTGATGGATGGCCATCACAGAAAGTTATACACGCGCCGGAGCGCCAGATTATCGATACCCAAAACAGCCGGTCACGAGTACATAGTCTATCCAGACTTTGTCCACCGGGAAAGTGCCTCGGTCTTATTGACTGCGAGGGATTCCCACTCGAGCTAGAACAAAAAGGTGTCCAAAAACCCGAATCTTTATCTTGATCAGAATAAAGACATATTTTGTTACATTGTGGCATTATTATTTAGATATATGCACAGGTCCATGAGTTTTCCACTTAAATGCTCTACTTTCTTTTTTCTTTAATAATTTTCAGTACTACCATGGAAAAAAGCCTTCCCAGAACTTCACTTACACTCAATCTGTCCAAACATAAAAATACATTCAAAGTAATTTCTGGACAGGACACCAGCAGTCTGCAAACCTGTCAATTTATATTTTAATGCTATATCTCTAACTATGAAAATAATAAAGATCAGATGCACTTCTGTGAGGATACTTACTCTGCCATCAATCAAAAGTGGACTTAGATAAATATTTGCACCTAGATTGAAAACTGGTTGAAGGATAGACAATAGAGAGTGGTCGTACATGGAACCTTTTCAGGTTGGGCTAAAGTTGTGAGAGAAGTACTTCAAGGATAGGTACTGGGACCCCTGCTTTTTAACTTGCTTATTAATGACCTTGAGGTTGGCATAGAGAGCAAAGTCTCCATCTTTCATGATGACTCTAAATTGCATAAGGTAGCAAAATCAGAGCAGGATGTAATTTCTCTCCAGAAGGACTTGGAGAGACTGGAAACTTGGCCAGGTAAATGGCAGATGAGGTTTAATACAGATAAATGTAAGGCTATGCATTTGGGAAACAAGAATAAACAGGCAACTTACAAACTAAATGGGGATACATTAGGAGGAACCTTAATGGAGAAGGAACAAAGGGTTCCCTTCAACAGGATAAGCTACAGAGAGGAGCATTCTGGCGTCAGGTCCACTGGACTCATTGAATTCAAGTGCAGTACACACAGTCCCCCTCCCTTTTTTGTTGATTCTGTGACTCTTGCTGATTTGATTAATTGACATTACAGTTTATATTATCTGCTCATTCCTTTGATTATCAGTAGATTTGAGATTCTATTATTGGGGTCTGTTTTTTGACACCTTTGGTCTGTGGGACCTTAGGGAACGGGCCTGAGGAAGGGGTCTTTACACCAAAACTTTCCCCCCCTATTTTCTCTTTTCCCCTCTCCCCACTCCCCCTCCCCATACCTCCCTCTGTGCGACTATTCCCTTGTATTTTGTTTCCCTGCCCCGGTGTTTATTCCTTGCATTTTTGCATTCGGAATCACTTTACTTTTGTTGTTTTGCTGCACATGTGTATGATATGGTTCCATTATTATAGCCTTGTGCTTCTATCATTATATTTTGAATTTGGCATATTCCCATCTCTGTATTCATTTTGTATCAGTGAGTGCTGGGAAATATTAGTATTAAATGATCACGAATACAACTTTCTTTATAAAGATAAACCGAAACTTTCGGTGTTCTATTTCCTCCCCAAGGTGCACAAAAGTGTAGCCAATCCCCCAGGCAGACCTATAGTCTCGGGGATTGACTCACTTACGGCCAATCTATCCCAGTACATCGATATATTCCTGCAAAAGTAGTGGTGAAGCAAAAAGCTTACTGTATCTGAGAGAGACCACTGATATTTTGAATGTTCTAAATCAGACAAAATGGGAAGAACATTATATAATGGCTAAATGTGACGTTACATCATTGTATATATCAATTCAACACGATAAGGGATGTGCAGCTATTAAACAGATATTACAAAAAGATGAAGATTTGCCGGAAACTCAGGTGGATTTTATTATTGACAGTATAAGGTTTATTCTATGTCATAACCTTTTCTGGTACGGTGACGATTTCTATTTGCAGAAATGTGGAACAGAACAGCTATGGGAACCAGGTTCGCACCGAGCTATGCCATCCTGTTTATGGCAGTGTGGGAAGACCATAACATCTGGTCTGATGGCGGGCACAGTGCGGGCCTGGTCCTGTGGCGTCAATTTATTGACGACGTGTTCTTGGTGTGGAAGGGAGGAGAAGAAGAACTGGAGGGATTCCTCCATGCCATGAACACAAACACCGCTGACTTGAAATTTACCAATCAACGGAGTAAATATCAAATAGACTTTCTAGACCTTACAGTATACATAGAAAATAATGCTATCAAAACAAAGACCTATTTTAAAGCTATAGATATGAATAACTATATTCTGAGATTGAGCGGTCATCTACCTATGTGGATGGACAATGTTCCATCAGGGCAATTTACAAGAATTAAGAGAAACTGCTCAGATAGGAATCCATTTTTGACACAAGCAAATTTAATACAAGACAGATTTATAGAGAAAGACTACTAGAGAGAAGCTATCACTGATGCCTTGAAGAAAGTGGATATCTTAAATAGGAATTAACTATTAAAACCAAAAATTAAAAACAATGTGAAGAATGGGAGATTTGGTTTTGCCTTTTTAACCGGTTACAATACAGAGGCAGGAAAAATCAAAAGCATCATCAGTAAACATTGGGACATTTTAAAAAACAATCCCGTTTTAGGAATAAGCATCCCGGATAGACCCAATGTGATCTTCAAAAAGGCCAGTAGCCTCAAAAACAAGTTAGCACCTAGTCCACTAAGACCAAAAAAGGTGAATAATAATGGTTGGTTACGGCAGAGTAAAGGCTTCTTTGGTTGCACAACATGTCGAGTATGCCAATTCAGGGACCCCGACAAAATACATTTTGGATCCAATATTACTGGCAAGAACTTTACAGTGGACTCCTGTATCACATGTAGATCCGACCACGTAGTGTATTTGCTGGAATGTCCTTGCAAATTGCAATATGTAGGGAAGACGATAAGACTGATCAGAACTCGGATTATTGAACATCATAGTAACATAAAAAGAAAGCTTGTCGCCCATAGTGTGTCCAATAATTTTCTCGAATGCCATCGGTGGGACACAACAGGTTTGACATGTTTGGCAATTGAACATGTTCTGCAACATTGGAGGGGCGGGGACAGAGGTTTAGAATGAATAAAAAGGGAGACTTTCTGGATCCATAAACTGAGGACCCTGACCCCTAGGGGTCTCAATATGGAGATAGATATTGCTCCCTTCCTCAAATAATCTGTACCCATGTCTCTAACAGTGTTTCTCTTGTCTTTTTCTCCTTGTCACCGGTTGCTGGGGGAAGTCTATGTTTAACATCATATTTTTTATTACACCTTGTATACACATTGTCTTACTAGTCTTGACAGACCTGCTGTGATGGATGGCCATCACAGAAAGTTATACACGCGCCGGAGCGCCAGATTATCGATACCCAAAACAGCCGGTCACCAGTACATAGTCTATCCAGACTTTGTCCACCGGGAAAGTGCCTCGGTCCCTTATTGACTTGCGAGGGATTCCCCCCGAGCTAGAACAAAAAGTGTCCAAAAACCAATCTTTTATCTTGATCATAATAAAGACATTTTTGTTACATTGTGGTCATTATTTTTAGGAATATGCACATGTCCATGAGTTTTTCCACTTAATGCTCTACTTTCTGTTTTCTTTAAAAATAATGTTCAGTACTACCATGGAAAAAAATAAAACACAAAAACCACAAAAAATCAACCAACCCCAAAAAACACCACAACACAGAACAAACCCCAACCACCACTTTGTCAAGAACCCACACTCCCAACCCCCCCCACCCCACCCCCTTCCCCGCCATCCCCCCTCCCCTCCCCCCCCTCTGCCCCCCCCTTCCCCTCCCCCCCCCCCCCCCTCCCCAAACCCCTTCCGCAGAACTTCACTTACACTCAATCTGTCCAAACTAAAATACATTCAAAGTAATTGTCTGGACAGTGACACCAGCAGTCTGCAAACCTGTCAATTTATTTTTAATGCTATATCTCTAACTATGAAAATAATAAAGATCATATGCACTTTCGGTGAGGATACTTACTCGTGCCATCAATCAAAGTGGACTTAGATAAATATTTGCACCTAGATTGAAACTGGTTGAAGGATAGACAATAGAGAGTGGTCGTACATGGACCTTTTCAGGTTGGGCTAAAGTTGTGTAGAGAGTACTTCAAGGATAGGTACTGGGACCCCTGCTTTTTAACTTGCTTATTAATGACCTTGAGGTTGGCATAGGAGCAAAGTCTCCATCTTTCATGATGACTCTAAATTGCATAAGGTAGCAAAATCAGAGCAGGATGTAATTTCTCTCTCCAGAAGAACTTGGAGAGACTGGAAACTTGGCCAGGTAAATGGCAGATGAGGTTTAATACATAAATGTAAGGCTATGCATTTGGGAAACAAGAATAAACAGGCAACTTACAAACTAAATGGGGATACATAGGAGGAACCTTAATGAGAAGGAACAAAGGGTTCCCTTCAACAGTATAAGCTACAGAAGGACATTCTGGCGTCAGGTCCACTGGACTCATTGAATTCAAGTGCAGTACACAACAGTCCCCCTCCCTTTTTTGTTGATTCGGTGACTCTTGCTGATTTGATTAATTGACATTACAGTTTATATTATCTGCTCATTCCTTTGATTATCATAGATTTGAGATTCTATTATTGGGGGTCTGTTTTTGACACTTTGTTCTGTGGGACCTTAGGGAACGGGCCTGAGGAAGGGGTCTTTACACCAAAACTTTCCCCCCCTATTTTCTCTTTTCCCCTCTCCCCCACTCCCCCTCCCCATACCTCCCTCTGTGCGACTATTCCCTTGTATTTGTTTCCCTGCCCCGGTGTTTATTCCTTGCATTTTTGCATTCGGAATCATTTACTTTTGTTGTTTTGCTGCACATGTGTATGATTGGTTCCATTATTATACCTTGTGCTTCATCATTATATTTTGAATTTGCATATTCCATCTCTGTATTCATTTTGTATCAGTGAGTGCTGGGAAATATTAGTATTAAATGATCACGAATACAACTTTCTTTATAAAGATAAACCGAAACTTTCGGTGTTCTATTTCCTCCCCAAGGTGCACAAAAGTGTAGCCAATCCCCCAGGCAGACCTATAGTCTCGGGGATTGACTCACTTACGGCCAATCTATCCCAGTACAATCGATATATTCCTGCAAAAGTAGTGGTGAAACAAAAGCTTACTGTATCTGAGAGAGACCACTGATATTTTGAATGTTCTAAATCAGACAAAATGGGAAGAACATTATATATGGCTAAATGTGACGTTACATCATGTATATATATCAATTCAACACGATAAGGGATGTGCAGCTATTAAACAGATATTACAAAAAGATGAAGATTTGCCGGAAACTCAGGTGGATTTTATTATTGACAGTATAAGGTTTATTCTATGTCTAACCTTTCTCGGTACGGTACGATTTCTATTTGCAGAAATGTGGAACAGAAAGCTATGGGGACCAGGTTCGCACCGAGCTATGCCATCCTGTTTATGGCAGTGTGGGAAGACCATAACATCTGGTCTGATGGCGGCACAGTGCGGGCCTGGTCCTGTGGCGTCAATTTATTGACACGTGTTCTTGGTGTGGAAGGGAGGAAAGAAGAACTGGAGGTTTCCTCCATGCCATGAACACAAACACCGCTGACTTGAAATTTACCAATCACGAGTAAATATCAAATAGACTTTCTAGACCTTACGTATACATAGAAAATAATGCTATCAAAACAAGACCTATTTTAAACTATAGATATGAATAACTATATTCTGAGATTGAGCGGTCATCTACCTATGTGGATGGACAATGTTCCATCAGGGCAATTTACAAAGATAAGAGAACACTGCTCAGATAGGAATCCATTTTTGACACACAGCAAATTTAATACAAGACAGATTTTATAGAGAAAGACTACTAAGAAGAAGCTATCACTGATGCCTGAAAAAGTGGATATCTTAAATGAATTAACTATTAAAACCAAAAATTAAAAACAATGTGAAGAATGGGAGATTTGGTTTTGCCTTTTTAAAACCGTTTACAATACAGAGGCAGGAAAAATCAAAAGCATCATCAGTAAACATTGGGAGCATTTTAAAAACAATCCCGTTTTAGGAATAGCATCCCGGATAGACCCAATGTGATCTTCAAAAAGGCCAGTAGCCCTCAAAACAAGTTAGCACCTATCCACTAAGACCAAAAAAGGTGAATATATGGTTGTTTACGGCAGATAAAGGCTTCTTTGGTTGCACAACATGTCGAGTATGCCAATTCAGGGCCCCCGACAAAATACATTTTGGATCCAATATTACTGGCAAGAACTTTACAGTGGACTCCTGTATCACATGTAAGTCCGACCACGTAGTGTTTTGCTGGAATGTCCTTGCCAAATTGCAATATGTAGGGAAGACGATAAGACTGATCAGAACTCGGATTATTGAACATCATAGAACATAAAAGAAAGCTTGTCGCCCATAGTGTGTCCAATAATTTTCTCGAATGCCATCGTGGGACACAACAGGTTTGACATGTTTGGCATTGAACATGTTCTGCAACATTGAAGGGGCGGGGACAGAGGTTTAGAATGAATAAAAAGGGAGACTTTCTGGATCCATAAACTGAGGACCCTGACCCTAGGGGTCTCAATATGGAGATAGATATTGCTCCCTTCCTCAAATAATCTGTACCCATGTCTCTAACAGTGTTTTCTCTTGTCTTTTTCCTCCTTGTCACCGGGTTGCTGGGAAGTCTATGTTTAACATCATATTTTTTATTACACCTTGTATAAACTTGTCTTACTAGTCTTGTTATATTATTATTAATAATATTATTTAACAGCTACATTATTTGTTTTCAAGATATGTTGGTTGTTTAGTCATTTTGGTGCTGTGTTCTAATCATCAAGTGACAGTATTATATATATTTTCTATATAAATACCTACAAATATTTAATTTAAATGTATTCTTTCAATTTATTCAGTCTTTCAAACATTTTTTTTTCAATATCATATCTGTCACAGAGACTATAATTTGACCCATCTAATTGATATATGTGTAAATATATATGTTCTTGACTCAGATTGGCTTTAGATTAGCCCTTGAGATTATATATCTAAAATAATCTTATTATAGTTATATTTTAAAGAACTTAATGCCCAAAAATGAAAAACTCGCTGGCTCCTACAACCTCGTTGTAATAATGAAATACGATTGTTTTCTAAAGTCCAATATACATTTGGACTTTTATCCTTGAATTCTATAATTGATATCTTCTACATTATTTTGAAGAGATATTGACTTATTTTCTCTCACACGTATTACCAGTTAACTGGTTCATTGTGTTCCTAATTTCAATATTGTTCTCTTGGTGATTGGGTACAAACACCAATCATAGGTATTGTATTGTATGTCTTTATTTATAGCGCCATTAATGTACACAGCGCTTCACAGTAGTAATACATGTGGTAATCACTAAACAGATAATATAAATAACAGAGCATGGGAATAAGTGCTTAGACAGACTAAAAGTAACATTAAGGAAGAGGAGTCCCTGCCCCTATGAGCTTACAGTCTAATTGGTAGGTGGAGAACGTACAAGGCAGTAGGAGGGAGATTTCTGGTAAGTGCGTCTGCAGGGGGCCAGCTTTATGTATCATAGCATAGGTATACAAATAATTTGCATAGATCAATAGTGTGTTTTTTAATTCGTATTAATTGGATTGTAATACACATGGTATATAAAAGGTACACTCCGGATGAAGCCGTATCCTGATTGGCGAAACGCGTAGAGTGGGAGTACTCCGTTTTTACTGAGCACCAGGCAGGCGCGCTCCCAAGTGCCTGAAAGCCACAGAATCCGAAACCGGAGGTGACACGGCACCCTCAAGGAAGTGACGTAGCGGAGCCCGCGGTTACCAACAGCAGGGAGGCTACTGGTTGCAGAGGGTTCCCACGATCGCAGAGCGTCCAAACGGAGGCAGGTGCGGTGAGCGACAGTATCTAGCGATGTTCTCAAACACTCATGATTGTGTTATGTGCCTTGAGCTGAAACTTATTCATCATTGCACTATCATCTGCACTTAATTTTCTTTTTGATTTTTCCTTTATGCTCCCCTGGATTGTGAGAGTACAATCATACTTATTACCACCATAGCAGATGTGTGGACACCTCAAGAGAATAGGTTGCCTGCTTCTCACAGACAACCATCTCTTGCTAACAGATTTTAGCAGGCACACTACTCTTACACGGTTGCTTCAGGTTATACAAAAACCGTATAATATTGTTTATTATATGTCATTACCTTTTCTGGTACGGTGTACGATTTCTATTTGCGAAATGTGGAACAGAACAGCTATGGGGAACCAGGTTCGCACCGAGCTATGCCATCACTGTTTATGGCAGTGTGGGAAGACCATAACATCTGGTCTGATGGCGGGCACAGTGCGGGCCTGGTCCTGTGGCGTCAATTTATTGACGACGTGTTCTTGGTGTGGAAGGAGGAGAAGAAGAACTGGAGGGATTCCTCCATGCCATGAACACAAACACCGCTGACTTGAAATTTACCAATCAACGGAGTAATCAGTAAATATCAAATAGACTTTCTAGACCTTACAGTATACATAGAAAATAATGCTATCAAACAAAGACCTATTTTAAAGCTATTAGATATGAATAACTAATACTGAGGATTGAGCGGTCATCTACCTATGTGGATGGACAATGTTTCCATCAGGGCAATTTACAAGAAATTAAGAGAAACTGCTCAGATAGGAATCCATTTTTGACACAAGCAAATTTAATACAAGACAGATTATAGAGAAAGACTACTAGAGAGAAGCTATCACTGATGCCTTGAAGAAAGTGGATATCTTAAATAGGAATTAACTATTAAAACCAAAAATTAAAAACAATGTGAAGAATGGGAGATTTGGTTTTGCCTTTTTAAACCGGTTACAATACAGAGGCAGGCAAAAATCAAAAGCATCATCAGTAAACATTGGGACATTTTAAAAACAATCCCGTTTTAGGAATAAGCATCCCGGATAGACCAATGTGATCTTCAAAAAGGCCAGTAGCCTCAAAAACAAGTTAGCACCTAGTCCACTAAGACCAAAAAGGTGATAATAAGGTTGGTTACGGCAGAGTAAAGGCTTCTTTGGTTGCACACATGTCGAGTATGCCAATCAGGACCCCGACACAAATACATTTGGATCCAATATTACTGGAAGAACTTTACAGTGGACTCCTGTATCACATGTAGATCCGACACGTAGTGTATTTGCTGGAATGTCCTTGCAAATTGCAATATGTAGGGAAGACGATAAGACTGATCAGAACTCGGATTATTGAACATCATAGTAACATAAAAAGAAGCTTGTCGCCCATAGTGTGTCCAATAATTTTCTCGAATGCCATCGTGGGACACAACAGGTTTGACATGTTTGGCAATTGAACATGTTCTGAACATTGGAGGGGCGGGGACAGAGGTTTAGAATGAATAAAAAGGGAGACTTCTGGATCCATAAAACTGAGGACCCTGACCCCTAGGGGTCTCAATATGGAGATAGATATTGCTCCCTTCCTCAAATAATCTGTACCCATGTCTCTAACAGTGTTTCTCTTGTCTTTTTCTCCTTGTCACCGGTTGCTGGGGAAGTCTATTGTTTAACATCATATTTTTTATTACACCTTGTATACACATTGTCTTACTAGTCTTGACAGACGCTGTGATGGATGGCCATCACAGAAAGTTATACACGCGCCGGAGCGCCAGAGTTATCGATACCCAAAACAGCCGGTCACACAGTACATAGTCTCTCCAGACTTTGTCCACCGGGAAAGTGCCTCGGTCTATTGACTGCGAGGGGATTCCCATCACTGAGCTAGAACAAAAAGGTGTCCAAAAACCCGAATCTTTATCTTGATCAGAATAAAGACATATTTGTTACATTGTGGCATTATTATTTAGATATATGCACAGGTCCATGAGTTTTCCACTTAAATGCTCTACTTTCTTTTTTCTTTAATAATTTTCAGTACACCATGGAAAAAAGCCTTCCCAGAACTTCACTTACACTCAATCTGTCCAAACATAAAAATACATTCAAAGTAATTTCGGACAGGACACCAGCAGTCTGCAAACCTGTCAATTTATATTTTAATGCTAATCTCTAAACTATGAAAATAAAAAGATCAGATGCACTTCTGTGAGGATACTTACTCTGCCATCAATCAAAAGTGGACTTAGATAAATATTTGCACCTAGATTGAAAACTGGTTGAAGGATAGACAATAGAGAGTGGTCGTACATGGAACCTTTTCAGGTTGGGCTAAAGTTGTGAGAGAAGTACTTCAAGGATAGGTACTGGGACCGCTTTTTAACTTGCTTATAATGACCTTGAGGTTGGCATAGAGAGCAAAGTCTCCATCTTTCATGATGACTCTAAATTGCATAAGGTAGCAAAATCAGAGCAGGATGTAATTTCTCTCCAGAAGGACTTGGAGAGACTGGAAACTTGGCCAGGTAAATGGCAGATGAGGTTTAATACAGATAATGTAAGGCTATGCATTTGGAAACAAGAATAAAAAGGCAACTTACAAACTAAATGGGGATACATTAGGAGGAACTATGGAGAAGGAACAAAGGGTTCCCTTCAACAGGATAAGCTACAGAGAGGAGCATTCTGGCGTCAGGTCACTGGACTCATTGAATTCAAGTGCAGTACACACAGTCCCCCTCCCTTTTTTGTTGATTCTGTGACTCTTGCTGATTTGATTAATTGACATTACAGTTTATATTATCTGCTCATTCCTTTGATTATCAGTAGATTTGAGATTCTATTATTGGGGTCTGTTTTTTGACACCTTTGGTCTGTGGGACCTTAGGGAACGGGCTGAGGAAGGGGTCTTTACACCAAAACTTTCCCCCCCTATTTTCTCTTTTCCCCTCTCCCCCACTCCCCCTCCCCATACCTCCCTCTGTGCGACTATTCCCTTGTATTTTGTTTCCCTGCCCCGTGTTTATTCCTTGCATTTTTGCATTCGGAATCACTTTACTTTTGTGTTTTGCTGCACATGTGTATGATATGGTTCCATATTATAGCCTTGTTGCTTCTATCATTATATTTTGAATTTGGCATATTCCCATCTCTGTATTCATTTTGTATCAGTGAGTGCTGGGAAATATTAGTATTAAATGAACGAATACAACTTTCTTTAAAAGATAAACCGAAACTTTCGGTGTTCTATTTCCTCCCCAAGGTGCACAAAAGTGTAGCCAATCCCCCAGGCAGACCTATAGTCTCGGGGATTGACTCACTTACGGCCAATCTATCCCAGTACATCGATATATTCCTGCCAAAGTAGTGGTGAAGCAAAAAGCTTACTGTATCTGAGAGAGACCACTGATATTTTGAATGTTCTAAATCAGACAAAAGGGAAGACATTATATAATGGCTAAATGTGACGTTACATCATTGTATATATCAATTCAACACGATAAGGGATGTGCAGCTATTAAACAGATATTACAAAGATGAAGATTTGCCGGAAAACCAGGGGATTTTATTATTGACAGTATAAGGTTTATTTCTATGTCAACCTTTTCTGGTACGGTGACGATTTCTATTTGCAGAAATGTGGAACAGAACGCTATGGGGACCAGGTTCGCACCGAGCTATGCCATCCTGTTTATGGCAGTGTGGGAAGACCATAACATCTGGTCTGATGGCGGGCACAGTGGGGCCTGGTCCTGTGGCGTCAATTTATTGAGACGTGTTCTTGTGTGGAAGGAGGAGGAGAAGAAGAACTGGAGGGATTCCTCCATGCCATGAACAAACACCGCTGACTGAAATTTACCAATCAACGGAGTAAATATCAAATAGACTTTCTAGACCTTACAGTATACATAGAAAATAATGCTATCAAAACAAAGACCTATTTTAAAGCTATAGATATGAATAACATATTCTGAGATTGAGCGGTCATCTACCTATGTGGATGACAATGTTCCATCAGGGCAATTTACAAGAATTAAGAGAAACTGCTCAGATAGGAATCCATTTTTGACACAAGCAAATTTAATACAAGACAGATTTTAGAGAAAGACTACTAGAGAGAAGCTATCACTGATGCCTGAAGAAAGTGGATATCTTAAATAGGAATTAACTATTAAAACCAAAAATTAAAAACAATGTGAAGAATGGGAGATTTTGGTTTTGCCTTTTTAACCGGTTACAATACAGAGGCAGGAAAAAATCAAAAGCATCATCAGTAAACATTGGGACATTTTAAAAAACAATCCCGTTTTAGGAATAAGCATCCCGGATAGACCAATGTGATCTTCAAAAAGGCCAGTAGCCTCAAAAACAAGTTGCACCTAGTCCACTAAGACAAAAAAGGTGAATATATGGTTGGTTACGCAAGTAAAGGTTCTTTGGTTGCACAACAGTCGAGTAGCCAATTCAGGGCCCCCGACAAAATACATTTTGGATCCAATATACTGGCAGAACTTTACAGTGGACTCCTGTATCACATGTAGATCCGACCACGTGTGTATTTGCTGGAATGTCCTTGCAAATTGCAATATGTAGGGAAGACGATAAGACTGAT
Source organism: Ascaphus truei (assembly GCA_036426205.1). NCBI lineage: Eukaryota > Metazoa > Chordata > Amphibia > Anura > Ascaphidae > Ascaphus > Ascaphus truei. The sequence continues at coordinate 150,700 of WSYH01000137.1, read as the reverse complement.
CAGAACTGGATTATTGAACATCCATAGTAACATAAAAAAGAAGCTTGTCGCCCATAGTGTGTCCAATAATTTTCTCGAATGCCATCGGTGGGACACAACAGGTTTGACATGTTTGGCAAGTTGAACATGTTCTGCAACATGGAGGGGCGGGGACAGAGGTTTAGAATGAAATAAAAAGGGAGACTTTCTGGATCCAAAACTGAGGACCCTGACCCCTAGGGGTCTCAATATGGAGATAGATATTGCTCCCTTCCTCAATAATCTGTACCCATGTCTCTAACAGTGTTTCTCTTGTCTTTTTCTCCTTGTCACCGTTTGCTGGGGAAGTCTATGTTTAACATCATATTTTTTATTACACCTTGTATAAACATTGTCTTACTAGTCTTGTTATATTTATTATTAATAATATTATTTAACAGCTACATTAGTTGTTTTCAAGATATGTTGGTTTGTTTAGTCATTTGGTGCTGTGTTCTATAATCAAGTGACAGTATTATATATATTTTCTATATAAATACCTACAAATATTTAAAGGTATTCTTTCAATTTATTCAGTCTTCAAACATTTTTTTTTCAATATCATATCTGTCACAGAGACTATAATTTGACCCATCTAATTGATATATGTGTAAATATATATGTTCTTGACTCAGAATTGGCTTTAGATTAGCCCTTGAGATTATATATCTAATAATATACTTATTATAGTTAATATTTTAAAGACTTAATGCCCAAAAATGAAAAACTCGCTGCTCCTACAACCTCGTTGTAATAATGATAACGATTGTTTTCTAAGTCCAATATAACATTTGGACTTTTATCCTTGAATTCTATAATTGATATCTTCTACATTATTTTGAAGAGATATTGACTTATTTTCTCTTCACACGTATTACCAGTTAACTGGTTCATTTGTTCCTAATTCTCAATATTGTTCTCTTGGTGATATGGGTACAACACCAATCATAGGTATTGTATTGTATGTCTTTATTTATATAGCGCCATTAATGTACACAGCGCTTCACAGTAGTAATACATGTGGTAATCACATAAATAACAGATAATATAAATAACAGAGCATGGGAATAAGTTGATCTTAGACATAAAAGATAACATTAAGGAAGAGGAGTCCCTGCCCGATGAGCTTACAGTCTAATTGGTAGGTAGGGAGAACGTACAGAGGCAGTAGGAGGGAGTTCTGGTAAGTGCGTCTGCAGGGGGCCAAGCTTTATGTATCATAGCATAGGTATACAAATAATTTGCATAGATCAATAGTGTGTTTTTAATTCGTATTAATTGGATTTGTAATTACACATGGTATATAAAAGGTACACTCCGGATGAAGCCGTATCCTGATTGGCGAAACGCGTAGAGTGGGAGTACTCCGTTTTTATGAGCCACAGGAGGCGCGCTCCCAGTGCCTGAAAGCCACAGATCAAACCGGAGGTGACACGGCACCCTCAAGGAAGTGACGTAGCGGAGCCCGCGGTTACCAACAGCAGGGAGGCTACTGGTTGCAGAGGGTTCCCACGATCGCAGAGCGTCCAAACGGAGGCAGGTGCGGTGAGCGACAGTATCTAGCGATGTTCTCAAACACTCATGATTGTGTTATGTGCCTTGAGCTGAAACTTATTCATCATTGCACTATCATCTGCACTTAGATTTTCTTTGTTGATTTTTCCCTTTATGCTCCCCCTGGATTGTGAGAGTACAATCATACTTAGTACCACCATAGCAGATGTGTGGACACCTCAGAGAATAGGTTGCCTGCTTCTCACAGACACCATCTCTTGCTAACAGATTTTAGCAGGCACACTACTCTTACACGGTTGCTTCAGGTTATAACAAAAACGTATAATATGATTAGAATGAAACCAAAGCGCTGCTGCGACTTTCATTTACCAGTTATATCAGAGACTGTTCAAAACTGCAGCTCACAGATACATGAGGATATTCAGGACTACAAAAGCATTAAAACATTTAGTAAAATGCTGCAACGAGCTACATGGATAAATGGAATGATTTTTTTATTATACAAATAAGAGTAAGTTCCCCCTTTTTATCTACCACCAATACAATTGCTTATGTGCCTCAGTAACAAAGGCCCGTTTCCTCAAATTAAAATAGTCTCCTTTAGTATAGCACAGGCAATAGTTTGTACGTTTATGCCTCATTTCATGTCTAGAAAATTCATGTCATTAATGAGTTCAATTTTCTGCCTCATCAGTGAGGATGTGTGGGGTATTGTTCAGAGGGATGGATTTCTGTGCACCACAGTGGGTATTATTACCCTGTGTGTAGCTGAAAATGTATCATCTTGGGGGAACAAGGTACGTCTTACGGGGGGGGGGGCCCAGCCCTCCTAAGTGCCAAGGTGGGGGGGTGGGGGGGGGGGGCCAGTCCCTCCTAGTGTCAAGGTTGAGGGGGGGGGCAGTCCCTCTAGTGCCAGGTGGGGGGGGGCAGTCCCTACTAGTGCCAAGGTGGGGGGGGGCAAGTCCTCCTCGTCTGCCAAGGTGAGGGGGGGGCAGTCTCCTAGTGCAAGGGTGGGGGGGGCAGTCCATCATAGTGTCAAGGTGAGGGGGGGGGGCAGTCCCTCCTAGTGCCAAGGTGGGGGGGGGGCAGTCCTCTGTGTCAAGGGCAGGGGAGGGGCAGTCCCTCATATGCCAGGTGGGGGGGGGGAGTCCCTCTAGTTCAAGGTGGGGGGGCAGTCCCTCCTCGTGCCAAGCGTGAGGGGGGGGGCTAGAACCCCTCCTAGTGCCAAGGTGGGGGGGGCAGTCCCCTCCTAGTGCAAGTTGAGGGGGGGGCAGTCCCTCCTGTTGCCAGGTGAGGGGGGGGCAGTCCCTCCTAGTGCCAAGGTGAACTAATGGTAGTGGCATGTTCAATGGGTTAAATAACCACTAGTCACTAGACAACTATAAATATTATTTCATTTTTTAGACTTTTATTGTCTCCATAGAGCCAAATGCTTCCCGGTGTTTTTATGCTCTTTACCTGATCTCCTTTGAAGACTGAAAGAAAGAAGTTAACATTTTACTTGTAGGGTGACTTCAATCTTTAAAAAAAAAAAAAAAAGACGTTGTTTTGCCTTCCATCTGATAATATATTTTTGTTCTTATTTAGCGCAGGCAATGTACGTAGTGCTGTACATGGAATTTTCAAGGCACAATGATTTCCTTCCCCAAAGAGCTTACAATTTAATTTTGGCACTTGAGGGATATAAGTAATGTGTCCAAAGTCACAAGGAGAGCTGAGACTAGAATACAAACCAGGTACATCTGCTTGAAGGCGCTGTTCTTGCCACTCCTTCAGCTTAAAATTCAAGTTATCTGTGCCCTATTTCTAACATACTGTATCTTCCAAAACACCTCACACTGTGCTGTCTGTGCCATGTTATCTCTGCCTTATCATTTCTACCAGCCATAATCATAGAAGGACGTCAGTGGATATTTCTAGTCGGAAATTGATGCAAATAAACCTCATCTAAGATCACCAATTTTCCACCTGACTAGCTAGTTCACCATTCCTATTCCCAACTTTCCCATGTCCTTGTCCTGTGCTACTATCCTATCTTTCTATTTGCATAACTAATGTCTCCTTTCCAGCCTTAGCTATGGTCAAACCTCCCAGTACCTTGCAACATTTGCATTATGCAAAGTCATGTTGATTGCAATGTACCCATTTCAAGTAATGTCCTCAAACATCTTTCCAACTTCTGCTATCCGCAACAATCCATGTCACCTCTGCATAACCTCCCCTTGCCTAACTTTACAAGTTCCACTTGTAGAAGTTAAATAGAGCAAGGCATTTACTGTAAATGTAAGAGGTGAGGCCACTAAACATATAGTTGAGAGACAAAACTGTCTCCTCCTGGTGATGAAAGACAATTAAAATATCTCAACAAGATGTTAAGGAACTAATTAAGCAGTAAAGAGTATTACAACTTCCGCCTACTCTTTTTTCATGCACAGTAAATTGCCCTACATGAGAACTTTGATCACTGCCAGAGTCTCATTCAGAAAACCCAGAGGCTTTCACTTCTTAATCCAAAGTACTGCTGTTTTGTTAGAAAACCCAGGATTTACCTTCAAAAGAAATTCACTCTCTCTGTACTACGAGGACGGGGCATATTCTGATTAATAGTCTGTGATGAATAATAGCAGAAACATACAGTTATTTCAGGAAAGTATAGCAACAACAACAACAACAAAGAATATTTGAATTTGCTGAAATAAACATCTGCACGTTTGTTAACCGTTGTAAGCGGTGTTTAGGGAGCTACTAAATGCAGATTACATTCCAAGTTCAGTCTAAAGAGATTGCGCCTGCAAACAGAATGAGCTGTTATTCACATTCTGATCTCGACTCATCTTTTGAACTAGGAGTTTATCGAAACATATTTCGTCAGGATGCTACGTGTGAAGCTGGTAAAATTCAAGAAATACTTCAACTAAATAGAATAAAAAAATAATTAATCCTTTTGTCTCGGTTACACTTTCATTTAAAACGAGAGAAAACAATCAACCATCACTACTGTATGTCAAGATTGCTCTTCATCAGAACGATAGGTGGAGGCTGAAGCATTTCATTTCTAGTCCAAATTTGCAATTAAAGAACCTCCCTTATGGTTTAAAACGAAGAACCAATAAAGTGAATGAATGGCAGACTTAATGCAGCATGTTCGGTAGATCTTCGACATAAGAATTGTGAATTGCTGGCTTTTTTTTGCAGTATTACATGAGTGCACCGAAGAAGGTAATTACTGAGTGATCAGTTAATACACTAACAGCATTAATTACTAGATATTGCGCTACTCACTACTAAAGTGGTATGGTAACATGTCTCTGGCTCGTACATTGGCACACATACTGTATATTCCTGCCCAACGCGATCGGCACAGATTGTATTTACAGTCGCCAGCCCTCAGGGCCTGTAAGCAGAACCAAGTGCTCAGAGTGCTACAGTAAAAGCATATGGAAATGACATGGGACTAGGCATGCAAATTGCATCCATGAATAGCTATAGTAAGAATGTAGTTTGGCAGAGGATGAGTCTAGCACGAGTTCATAGACATGACTGCACGGGGTTTAGGTTAAGCAAACTCAGCTGAATATTTGTGCTAGTCTAGCTGTTTCACTCTCTAATTAGCACTTGCTTTATTAACCTCTTTATTCCTGTTGGAATTAGCATGTTGTCGGCTCCGGCAGTAATAGGCTCAGTAATGAAATTACACATGTGCGGGGCTAGTGCAAATAACTGTTTTCTTGCTAGATAGTTAGGGGACATTAGAGCTCTTTGTATGGTAGATGTAATTACAAAGTTTTTATACTTTACAAATGTCTTATTCACATGTTGGTGACTTCAGAGCCCACTAAACCTTTATGGGAGTCATCATTAACACTGGCAGTGCCAAATGTGCAAGTCATGCATTGGGGGAGAGGGTTTTTGGAAGTATCAAAGTCTCACTGCTTCAAAACTGGGGCGTCAGATTTATGAAACAAAAGTGTCCCACAGGATGCAATGGGATTTTCTGCTTTGATTAATATTGTGCTGTTTCTTGCTCCATTGGTGCACAGGTTTGCAGTCAGGAGACTTTAATACATAGCCCCCTAAATTACAATTAGAAAGTACAACCTGTGTATTATGACACAGGACCAGTTCGAGTTTTAAAACTGCTTTACAGCCAAGAAACCAAGATCAATCCTTGTATTTCTGTAACACATAACTAACTGCACATTGGTATATGTGAGGAGGATGAAAACACAAAGTACATGCAAAGAACCAGCAAGACCCATTAACTGGGAGATTACTGTAACTGAAAGTACAGTATTATTAATAAAGTACAGTATTATTAATAAAGTACAGTATTATTAATAAAGTACCGTATTATTAATAAAGTACAGTATTATTAATCAAGCAGAAACAACTAGTCAGCCTGTGAATGTAGAGAATCAGGTGGGTAAAATAGTTTTTGTTTTAATTGATATTTTCTTCTTACAATTACCTAATTTAAAGCAGGAAAAAGTGCAGCAATACTCCAGCCATTGTTTTTGCATTTTGTCACACTTTTACACCTGTAATTTTGAATTATTGTATGCATTAAACTTTGTATTTATATTCTATATTGGCATTTATTTTATACCTAATTAATTAAAAGTACATTTGTATCCTTCCTCCACCACACTACTAGTTGACTGAGTGAAGTATACCAGGGGTGCGCAAACTGGGGGACGCAAGATTGTTCGGGGGAGGGGCGCGGCGGTTGCAGAGGCCCCGTGCTCTTCCCCGAAGGCATTTAAATTAATGCCGGGGATCGCGTGAGGCCTCTGCAACTTCACTTACCTTCTCTTCGGCAACGCGCCGCCATGGCAACGTGGCCTCGTGATGTCACGCTAGCATGGCAACGTGACGTCACGTGAACCCACGGTGTCATTTGACGCTGGAGAGAAGGTAAGGGGGGGGGGGCGCGAGCAGGGAGGGAAGCAGGCAGGGGGGTGCAGCAGGGAAAGATTACACACCTTGCAGTATACAGTGCTTTTCTCTTTAGTTGCGTTGTATTACAATTCCTGTATTTGCACCATTAACTATTACTTACATAGTACTCTTTGGTACTACTACTGAGCTGGGCGAGGGGTGCCCCTCTCACATTATACGTAAATCCTTAGTCAGACCACACCTGGAATATGGAGTATACTTCTGTGCCATTTTGGATTGTTTACATTACAAGAGGCTTCTAAGAGGAGTTATGATTAGTATGTACTAATATATCATAAAAAACAGAAGACAGAGCACACCGCTCACTCAATTATTATAGTTAATTTTCTCTTTTTATTTTCATGTATCATAATTTTGACACAAATGGGTGCTACCTATGTACCATGAGTTAATAGTTTTAACAATTGAATGAAAATTGTGACTTCGTCACAAGGTCATTCACAGAAAGTACATTTGTGTTGCACACCACACTCATTTTGTTTAATTTTTATGTGAATATATACAGTGAAAAAACCGTGATGATATTGTGAAATATAAAATATATAATAAAAGCTAACACGTGGTGCTGTGTTCTCTGATTACTGCTGCCTTGAAATATAACAATAGCTATCAATACTTCATAGCTGTTGGATATACACACTAATGTGCCATAATTCTAATGGTATTATGCCCTCCTGCTTGCTCTAGCAAATTGGGTTCAGATGTAAAATTATATCCACAGATGTAGGTAATGAAGTTTTATAACCATAGAACGCATCTATAGATGCCACTGCTAATCACATAGCCAAAATACACAGTTCAAATGGCAACAAATCGCTTCAGAACATCAAATTGAACCATAGCCTTTAGAAAACAACATACAAATACCAAAATTGGTATGGGTTAAAGTTACCCTCTGTTGAATAACAGTAATTATGTTGATGATAGGTGTTTGCACAGAGGTTTTGTTGCAAGGAAATTGCTATGTAGCCAAGTTCACATATAAACGCTGTTTACTATAAAACAGCACAGCTCCAACATCGCTGTCAAGTTATACTTGGAACTGCCTCTCTCTAGGTGTTTTAGGCTAAGGCCCCGCTCCCTCAGTCAGCGCGCCCGCACTGCAGACAGGCGGGGCGCTGACAGACACAGACCGCGAAATGCGGTCTGTAGGGAGCCGGAGCGGGAGGGGGGCGGGAGTGGGAGGGAGGGGGGCGGGATCTGATCGTGGTGCCGTCCACCCCCCCACACACATACACACACACACACACACACACATATACACACACATATACACATACACACACATACATACACATTCACACACTTTAACCCGCAGCTCCTTCCCTGCTCCCCGCCCAAGGCGCCTCCCATCTAGCTCCTTCCCTCCCCTCCTCCCCATTGGCTGACTCGCGTACCACGTGACGCGTCAGCACCGAAAATCACTAGGATCTTGCAGCATCGGCCGGCTGACGCGTCACAGTACGTAGTCAGCCCTGCCGGAAGGAGGCAGCGGGGGCAGGGACCATTCGGGCAAGGGTCTGGTGGTCTGCGGCCGCGCGCCCCGCCGGCCGCAGCGGGTTCGCAGCCTAACAATAGTGCTGTAGCTGGGGAGTCCCTATACAGCTAAACTGACATATGAACGCTGTTTGCTATGCAACAGCACAGCTCCAACATCGCTGTCAAGTTTTACTCGGGAATACCTCTCACTAGTGAAAGCGATATAAAAGCATCTTAATGTCTCCAATATCTGGCAACAAACACTCTACTGTGTAACAATATTGTAGATATACTTAGCTAATTTGTAGCCTCTATGCAAATTCCTTCATTGGTATACAAGCACAGATCATGTATGTGCAGCACTGGCATCGGCAGTCTGAAGATCAGAGGCACCACGTGACGTGACGTGACCGCGTCACTACGCCCACGCCCAACGCGTTTCTCTCCAGGCGGAGCTTCGTCAGGGGCAGGTGGATACAGGGAAACACCACCTAGCTGCATATTTATACCATTTTTTGATTGAATAAGTATTGGCAGCTCCTGCAGATTAACTGCTGCTTATGTTTCTATCACTCAGAAGGGGTCAAATACAGGAGTTTGTATACATGTCTATGTGACAAGTTCTCAATATTAACCCTTGACTGAATGATTTTGTTATTATATATTTTATTTTTCACAATATCACGTTTTTTTCACTGTATATATTCACATAAAAATTAAACAAAATTAGTGTGGTGTGCACCACAAATTTACTTTCTGTGAATGACCTTGTGACGAAGTCACAATTTTCATTCAATTGTTAAAACTATGTACTAATATATCCAAGGTCAATACAAGAAACTTTCACGGGAACCTTTCATCCCAAGGACAGCACAAATAACACAGCGATACAGAGATTCGAGTAGGTGAAATTTCACCAGGAGGAGAGGGTTACGTACAGTAAGAGCAGTGACAATGTAGAACTGACTACCTATAGGGATTGTGATGGTAGATACATCAGATATCTTTAAGAACAGGTTAGACATATTTTTAAAACATACAGGACACCCACAAGCTCATATTGAACCCCCAAAATAACCACAACATATATATAAGCATATAAGTATCTATACATATATATTTAGGCACTGTACTGTGTATAAGTTTCACTGGATGTGCACTGAGCTCTGTCTGTGTTTCACGTTCTGTCTCTGATTTTAAATAGACATATTTTTAGAAAGTAGAATAATAAGTTAAATACAGGAAGAACATTAATTGAGGAAGGACTCCAGTAATTCACTTGGTCTGTTTATTTTCCTCCCTCTGGATCAATAGAATTATAACTACAAATATAGGATGAGTATCTCACCCAATTGGAATATTCAAAAGGTTGAACATTTTTTTCTCCAACTGCTATACGGTGTTACTATGTAAGAATTCTGATCTTCTAGTAGAAAATCACCAAATTGATTGTGAGAAGGGGCTTATCCCAACCCCAAACTGCATGACATTTCCTTGCCAACAAATAGATGCAAATCATGAAACAACAGACTGATTGTCAACGCCACGCACAAATCAGGGAGTTTAGGACTTATTTACCTGCACCTCATCCGATTTTGTCAACCTACAGTACTGTACATCTGTAGTTAAAGTTCCCCAAGGACAATCTTTATGCAGATGTCCAACTTAAAACGAGAACTCTAGTGGAAAAGCAGTGCTCTGCCACAGCTATAATATTAAGGATGTCAAGGTCACTATTCACAGATAACAGGACTATATACAAGTGCAGCAATTTGGCATGTTAGATACAGGCTTCAACAAAATAGAGCATTCATGTCTTATCTTCCATATGCTTCTTTCTATAAACACTCAGAGTGTGAAGGCTTAACTGAACAAACACCTCATTCAACTGATTCTAATCTACAAGCAGTTTACAATTCACTTTGAAGCACATCAAATACCCAGATTTATAACATATCTATTCCAATACCTTAATGTGTTAACATCTGTCTCTAATATCCTTGTGACAGCTGCCATTTGCAGAATACTTTGAAGCCAATTCAGGGCTGACACTTAAACCTACCAAGTATCTAGTGGGTATGGCAGAAGTTCTGTATCTGGGGCACAGAGTGTGGGAGGGCATCTCAAGCCGGAGCCGGCTAAGGCATAAGCCATCATGCAGTGGCCAGTGCCTCGAACTAAGAAGCAGATCATGGCTTTCTTAGGCACCGCTGGTTACTATAGGAAGTTTGTCCCACAGTATAGTGCCCTTGCCAAACCCCTGACTAACTTTACACAGAAACGACTCTCGGTTCTGGTAGCCTGGTCTCCTGCCTGTAAGGAAGCATTCCAGGCACTGAAGACAGCACCAGATTACACCAAGCATTTCCTTGTGCAGACCGATGCCTCAGACTACGGTATCGGTGCTGTACTCAGTAAGGTGGGCGAGGAGGGGGGTGAACACCCCATTGTCTATCTGAGCAAGAAGTTGCTGCCCAGAGAAGTGGCTTATGCCACTATTGAGAAAGAATGCTTGCCCATTGTATGGGGACTCAAGAAACTGCAGCCCTGTGTGTATGGCAGGCCATTCACAGTGATAACTGATCACAATCCCCTCAGTTGGCTACAGAGGGTGTCGGGGGAGAATGGCAAGTTATTTCGCTCTAACTTCACTGGAGCCTTGCCCTTCAGGAGCTTGACTTTACCATACAGCACAAGAAGGGTAGTGAGCATGGTAATGCCGATGGACTCTCCCGACACGATATCCCCAGCGACCCAAAAGCCTCAAGGACAATCAGGCTTGCGAAGCCACCTGATGAGGTGACTGACTCAGAGCCTTCATCTTGAGGGGGGAGGTGTGACAGTAGGGGTAACCAGGCACATGGAGATAAAGTAATTTGCCCAAGGTCACAAGGAGCCGACACCGGGAATTGAACCAGGTTCCCCTGCTTCAAACTCAGCTCTTTACTCACTGAGCCACTCATTAAAAAAAAATATTATTAAAAGCATTGTTTGTGTTTTTCCCTTTCCGGCCATGCAATCAAGCAGGGACTGCTAGGGTATGAGTTTCAAGGGGGGTTTTGCGGAGGAACCTTTGACAGAATGTGCCTAGGAGGTTGGGGTCCGGAGTTGTTGGTTCCCCATCTCTTACTGCAAGTCTATAGGTATAAATTTGCAACGTTGTGACTGCTTGATGAGGTAATCGATGACCTCACAATGATGTGGTCAGCTGCCTATTAGAGAGGATTGGGGTTACTTACAATGCATCTGATCTCAGATGTTATTAGAGAGGGTTGGGGTTCCTCAGATTTTCCCAATATAATAATAGGGTACATTAACACCAACAACAACAACAAAAAGGTTGGAAACCTCTGTATTGAACACTGCTCAGAAAAGTGATTATTACTTTTTCTGCCTCCGGAGGCGATTATAGAACTGTTGCCACCGCTGTTAACTGAAATAAGTCTTGCCACTTCCCTAACCACCTTTAATGACTTTGTAGGCGAGATAAATGGGCTAGAACAGGGGTTGACAACTTCAGTCCTCAAAAGCCACCAACAGGTCAGGTTTTCTGGATCTCTCTTCTTCAACACCAAGCAAGGATATCCTGAAAACCTGAGCTGTTGGTGACCCTGGAGAAATGGAGTTGGCCACTCCTGGGCTACATACAATGTCAGCGGTCACATCGTAATGACCACACGTGTTTGGACAAAAAAAAAACTGGACTGTCCTGGCTAACAACTTTCAGTTTGTATATTAATGTAAAACAGCAGTTTATAGAACCCTGTTCTTAACTGACACAATAACGTGGTAAATAAGGGGTAGCAGAAAAGGAAGATTTTAAAACTGATAGTTTGTTATAATCACCATGTTGGAATTGACCAGATTGCTTAAAATATTTAATATCTCATGATATTATCGTAACAGAAGTCAGCGGTGAAAGAGAAGGACAGTAACTGATTGGGTGGTGTAGTAACAATGCTCAGATCTAGCAGAAGCTGTGTGCAGACATTAAAGACAGGCTAGCAAATCTTTCTTGGTTCTTCTGCTTGCTGTTAGGTAGAATCTGGGTGGATAGACATGGGGGCTCAACTCCACAGTCCTCAAGACTCCCCAAAAGGTTAGGTTTACAGGATATCCCAGCTTCAGCACAGGTGGTTCAATCAGGGGTTCAGGTTTCGACTGCACCACCTCTGCTGAAGCTGGGGTATCCTTAAAATGTGTCCTGTTGGGGGGTCTTGAGGACTGGAGTTGAGCCCCCTGCAATAACATTACACAAATGGAAAAAAATGATGTCAGAAACAGACATTTAATATATGAGCAATAGTGGTGCCACGCCTTGCCACACCTAAATGTTCATATTAAGACATCTACAAAGTTGGATTTCGGACATGAGGTCACCCAAGGTCCTAGTTGCCACTTACTTGCCACACCCAAATGTCCATATTATGGCATCACAAAGTGGGGCTTAGGCAATGAGGTCATCTGATGTCATAATGCCAATGAGTATATAACCTGGCTGTTGGTGCCCTCAAGTCAGAAGTCACCTGCTTCAAGACTGGTAACATCAAGAAAATGGCCTAAAGTAGCAGGAGGCGAGGCCCGCGGCCCAGAAGCAGATCAGCCGCAGGAGCCACAGAAGAAGGATACATGTCAGCAGAATAGGCACCAATCTAGTTAATATCATTTTCTCTTACCAAAACCAACATAAACCCCCTGTAATCTTGGGCATAAATAGTTGCTATTTTGCCAGCCATTTTTCCAAAGCCTTGTTGATTTGTTAAGACTGCTCTTTAGGTCTCACTAATTTTCAGGGAGTCTCACTTATTGAAACCCAGCCCTTCATCCATCGGTGCTCTCAGACATCAATGGAGTTTCAATCATTGAAGGAACACTTCCATTTAAATCTCATTTTCATATTCAAAGCCCCCGAGTATTACTTGCAGTGATTGTTTATGATGAGAGAGAATATAAGCTCTGCCCAGCTCTTGCTTATGGTATAAATCTGTTTTTCTCATTTATCTCAGTAGGAAGTAGGCACATGCGCCATTAATACAGTGTTGGAATGGACGTTGACAGCCTGTTCCTGCGGCCACGGTGCTTGGTGTGCTTTGACACTGCTGCTACGCTGATGGGCATCAGTGGAAACCTGAAAAGCTAGATAAAGAACTTGGAATGAAACCCAAACATCAAAAAGGAGAAGAGGCAGGAGGCTTCGTATCTGAACTCCAGATAAAACCCAAAAAGCAGAATGAGAAAGCAACCCCATCTGAAAGGCAGAGTTTTTAATTTGATGTTCAGACAGGGCTGGCTTGGGTGGCAAGGCGTCTAGTATGTGCGGTTATATATTCATACATACACATACATATACATACAGACACACACACATACACATACACACGCACAACATGCATATACTGTCTGTACACACACACACACACACAAGCAGATCACACACACACACCCACATATACATAGATCACACACACTCCACATACATAGATCACACACACCCCACACATAAACCCAAACGCCCCGCTCTATCTTGCCTCCTCTCTATCCCCCTGTCCCCTTATTCCCACACCCGCTTTTTCCCCCTCTCATGCCCCCTCGTGCGCCCCGCTCTCTTTTGCCCCCTCGTGCACCCTCTCTCACGCCCACTCTTGTCCAGTTTCTCTCGTGCCCGCTCTTGTCCCGTCCCCTCTCGCACCCGCTCGTCCTTTTTCTTGTGCCCGCTTTCCCCCTCTCTCCTCTTGTGATCTATATATCTCTTGTGAGATTTATATTCCGAAAAGCTGAGTATTTAAAGGTCCAGACCTCAACCTGATATATACACTGCCGACACAGTTTATCCGAGTGCGGCTCATTCCGCAAGCCGGGAAATGTCCCGGCTTGCGAGCCGCACTCCCTCAGCGTGCCGCGCATCACCGATGCGCGGTCACGCATCATCGGGTGCCAGCGCCCCCTGCACGCGCGTCCAGGGCTCCCCGAGGGAGCCCTGGTGTCCCGCGATCGCGGGACGGCGGCAGTGGGTTCCGGGGGACCCGGCGGACCCGGCAGCGGTAGGGAGAGCGCCCCGATCGGAGGGCGCTCTTCCGCTGCTTCGGCGCGCGCCCGTCACCCTTCGGCGCGCGCCAGGATACTGCTGCGGCCAAGAACGGGCAAATGCTCGAATAAACTTGGCCGCAGCAGTACATACAGATACATCCACATACACACGCACAACATGCATATACTGTCTGTACACACACACACAGACACACACACAAACAGATCACACACACACAGATCACACAAACACACATAGATCACACACACTCCACACATACATAGATCACATACACCTCACACATACACACAAACACACACGCCCCGCTCTCTCTTGCCTCCTCTCTATCCCCATCCCCTCACTCCCACGCACGCTTTTGCCCCCTCTCTCGCGCCCATTCTTGTCCTCTCTTGCCCAGTTTCTCTCATGCCCGCTCTTGTCCTTTCTCTTGTGCCCGCTCTTTCCCCCTCTCTCCTCTCGTGATCTATATATCTCTTGTGAGATTTATATTCCGAAAAGCTGAGAATCTAAAGGTCCAGACCTCAACCCGATTGAAATGCTGTGGCAGGACCTTAAAAGAGTTGTGCATAAACAAATGCCCACAAACTTCAATGAACTGAAGCAACGTTGTGAAGAAGAGTGGGTCAAAACTCCTCCACAACGATGTGAGAGACTGATAAAGTATACAGAAAACGATTACTTCAAGTTATTGCTGCTAAAGGTGGTTCTACAAGCTATTAAATCGTAAGGTATACTTAGTTTTTCACACATGGCTTCTCCATTTTGGCTTTATTTTTGTTAAATAAATCATGACACGGTGTAATATGTCATGTGTTGTTGTTCATCTGAGGTTGTATTTACCTCATTTTTAGACCTGCTAAGGAACAGATGATTGTTATTATGTCCTGATATGTAAAACCATAGAATTCAAAGAGGGTGTACTTCCTTTTTCGCACCACTGTATATTTATATATATAGTGCAAATATGTTGCAGTGTTACATATGCCTCCAAATGTCTCTTACCTCTATAACCAATAGATTAAAAATACTGCACTTAATTTTCAGAATACACCAGATACTCCTTGTTTCTTGCCTTAAAATAAATATGCCAATGTTGTACTATCACCAGGACTCAGAATTACTAAACACTACAAATGAGAGATAGTAATGGAAGGAAATTGCTATTTGTTTAGCGGGAGGAAACCCCATATTAAAATTAAAACGCCCCATTCAAGCCCTAAAGTTCTCCTCACTAGAACATTTAAAAACTTTAACCCACAACAGTTTCTGGATGACCTTACCAACTGCCCATGGCACAGAATCGATTTAATTCCCGACCCCGATTCTGCGCTCGACTATTTCCAATCCGAGTTCTTAAAACTCTGCGATACCCATGCTCCACTACGCAAAATAAGGGTACGGGGGGCCATCTTCCATGGGTTACACCTGACCTTATTGCACTCTACCAGCTCAGAGATACCTTGTGGAAAAGCTACAAAGTATCTGGCACTACCAAGGATCTCAATCACTACAGATGCATGCGGAACATGTGCACAAGGCAAACAAGGCACGCAAAAGCACAATATTACTCTGACAATCTCCACCAAAATACATCAAACCCAGCTAACTTCTGGAAGGTTATCAACAATATATTCCAGCCTCCTAACCATCAACCAAGTAATATCACTAAGGGGGATATTACTCTGACAAACCCCACTGACATTGCAAATGCATTCAATGATTACTTTGTGGGGTGTGCCACTAACTTATTAGCGAAACGCAGCCCAAACCACAAACCTGAATCTCATCCTGGGAGTGCCCACATAGCCCCACCCCTTCCCAACACTGCCCACAATTTTCAATTTGGCCCAGTATCTGAAGAGGAGATTACACAAGCGCTCCTCAAACTAAAACTAAGCAGCCAATGCGGACCTGATTTGCTACAATCTAGGTTCCTACGACTTGGTGCCCCAGCCATTGCCAAACCAATTGCGTCCATAGTCAACTCTATCCTGTCTGCAGGCCATATCCCTAAGACCTGGAAAACTGCCAGAGTTGTCCCAATCTTCAAAAGTGGGGACAAAAACACTGTCTCAAACTACAGACCAATCTCACTTCTCCCAATTCTATCCAAAGTCATGGAAAAATGTGTCCACTCCCAATTTAGCGACTACTACACCAAGACAAATTTCCCTAGCCAATTCCAATCTGGCTTTCGTCCCAAACACTCCACCATAAATACCCTGCTAAAAGTTTGCAATGAAATCCAGTGTGGAATGGAACGGGGACAACTCACTGGTGCAGCATTCCTAGATTTTGCAAAGGCTTTTGATACAGTTGATCATGCTATCCTGCTTAACAAACTCCAGAGCTCTGGAATAGGGAAGCATGCTTTAAACTGGTTTCAGTCCTACCTATCAGGAAGATCCCAACATGTGTCCATCTCAGGCTCTAACTCCAACCCCCTGGATATCACCTGTGGTGTCCCGCAAGGCTCTGTTCTGGGGCCCCTACTCTTCTCAGTGTTCATTAATGATCTTCCCACAGCTTGTAAGGAAGCCTCAATACACATGTATGCAGATGACACAATCCTATATGCACACAGCCATAGCCTCTCTGACCTTCAACACATACTTCAGTCTGACTTTTTGAGACTCGAAAACTGGATTTCCCAAAACAAACTGTTTTTAGACACTGACAAGACTGTAACAATGGTATTTGGGACCAAGACTAAATTTGTAAAGCTTCCAGCGACTGGCTCCTGATTAGAACCAACGCTAACACCACCCTAACCCCTGTTACTAGTTTTGTAACAATTTCTTTTATTGGTCATTTCTTCAAGCAAATTTTACATACATTTCTGTCTTGAGCCCAAGATAGTTGTACATCGTGACCAATGTCTTTTTCTCATTTTCCGCAGAAGGAGATAGGGGTGAAAAAGAAAGAGGGGGAGGGGGGGGGGGAAGAGGGGAGAAGGGGAGAACGGGAAGCAATACAGGGAGGGGGGGGTGGGATGGAAGGGGAATGGTTATAGGGGGGGGGGGGGGGGTTGGGGGTTTGGGGGGGGGGGGGGGGTGGGGGGGGGGGGTTTGAGGCCGTGTCTATTTCCCTGGCTCAAGAGTGCGGCGTATTTTCCCGCTTTGGGGCAGCCTCAGTCTATTCTCTAGTTTTATCTCCCTAGCCAGGGCTCCCAGGTATTCTGGAATTGGGGTATCTTTTTCTGGAGCATGGCCGTGAGCTTCTCCATTAACATTACCTCGTTGATTCTCCTGATCACGATAGTCCTTGAGGGGGGTTTGATATGCTTCCAGGCAGCTGCAATTGAGCACCTGGCTGCTGTTAATATGGCCGTTATGAGTCTTGACATCGGGGGGGAGGGGGTATCTTCCATAGGTTTGCCCAGCACCAGGGTCAGCGGGTCAGTCGGGAGAATAAGTCCCGTTGTGTCCTCCACCAGTGTCTGGATCATATTCCAGTACTTCTGGATCTCTGGACATGACCACCAAATATGGGCCATGTCCCCCTTTTGACCACATCCCCGCCAGCAGAGGTCCAATGTGCCGGGGTAGATTTGGCTCAGTCTGACTGGAGTCAGGTACCACTGATACATAATTTTATAGATATTCTCTTTTGTTATCGTGCATATTGATGTTTTTTTGGCTTGTTCCCAGATCTCCGCCCAGTCTTCCTGATCTATATCCATCTGTAGGTCTTCTGACCATTTTTGCATATACCGGTGCATAGGATCCTGAGATCCTAGCTCCAGGCACTTGTAGATCTCAGATATCAGGCCTCTCTGGTACCTGTTTTTGATGCATATAGATTCAAATTTGGTGAGTGGGGGGAATTTTGCTGCTGGTGATAGTGCTTGTAGGAAGTGGCGGACCTGCAGAAACTTGAATAAGTGTAGGTCATGGAATTGATATTTGTTTTTAAGCTCTTGATAAGTCAAGATTTCCTCTTTCTTCAGCAGATCAGCAACCAGCTTAATGTTATGACCTTGAAATTGGTCGAATTGTCTTGGGGAGCACCCTGGTGGGAAGTTTGGGTTCCCGAAGAGTGGGATGAGCCGGGAAGGGGATGCTATCAGACCATACTTCCCTTTGCTTTTCAGCCATATACTCCACGTGCATCTCATTGCTCCTAGATCGGATTTTTGGGAGCCTGACCTGTTGCTGCCAGGGATCCACATTGCTGACTGAAGGGGGCTGTGACGTGCGTAGTAGGCCTCTATTTCCAGCCAGGCAGCTAAGTCCGGATCACAGTTCCACATCACAGCCTGCTTCAGTTGTGCAGCTTGGTAATACTTGACTATATCAGGAACCCCCAATCCTCCTCTCCCCTTTGACGCAAGCAAGACCGATCTTGGGACTCTGGGTTTTTTGTCATTCCATATAAATTGGAGGATTTGGGATTGGAGACTTTTTAATACTGCTTGCGGAATTAAGATTGGGAGGGTTTGGAAGTGGTATAGTAGCCTGGGCAGGATATTCATTTTTATGGACACTATCCTTCCAAACCATGATATTTGGTGCTTTTTCCAGGCTTCTAGATCTTTCCTGATTTGGTCAAATAAAGGGGGATAGTTATTTTGATAAAGCTTGTCGTAGGCGTTGGAGATTTTGACTCCTAAATATTTTATGCAACTAGTACTCCATTTATATTTATAATTAGCTTGGATAAGCTTCCAGGTTTGGTCGGGTAGGGATATATTTAGAGCCTCCGACTTGTCCATATTGACTTTATAGTCGGATACTACACCAAATTCAGTTAGGACTCTTTGGAGGTTAGGAAGGGAGTTATGGGGGTCCGTGAGCGTCAGGATCACGTCATCCGCAAATAGAGAGATTTTGTGCTCTCCTATCCGCAATTGGTACGCCTCTTATGCTTTGTTCGCTCCTGATTGTGGCTGCGAGGGGCTCTATAGTAAGGGCAAATAATAGTGGGGAGAGTGGGCATCCCTGTCTGGTCCCGTTCCTAATTTGAATTGGATTCGAGGGGCCCCCTGGCAATTTTATGTGGGCTGTGGGGTTATGATAGAGGGCTCTCACTCCCTCTAGATATGGGCCACTAAAACCGAACCTCCTCATAGTCTGATCTAGGAAAGTCCACTTGATTCTGTCGAATGCCTTTTCGGCATCCAGACTTAGAATCATTGCTTTTGAACCTGTGAGATGCACGTGGTCGATTATATCAATGATTTTGCGGGTATTGTCGGAGGCCTGTCTTCCTGATACAAAACCCACTTGATCTTTATTTATAAGTCTAGGGAGAATAGGGTTTAACCTGTTTGCTAAGATCTTGCTGTAGATTTTGAGGTCTGTGTTTAATAGTGAAATAGGTCTGTAATTTCCACAGAGGAGTGGGTCTCTGCCCTCCTTGTGTATTATAGCAAGATTTGCCGCTGTGATGGTGGCTGGGATTGGTTCACCTTGCAGATAAGAGTTAAACATATTGAGGAGGTGAGGTGACAGGGTAGACCTAAACAGTTTGTAATAAGAGTTGGAGAACCCATCTGGTCCTGGGGCCTTGGATAGCTTGAGTGTGCTTATAGCTAGACTAAGCTCCTCTTGCGTTATCTCTTCGTTGAGTGTCTCTAACTCCTCCGGTGCCTGTTACTAGTTTTAAATACCTGGGCTTATGGTTTGACTCCCACTTAACATTCGGAATGCACATTGATACCCTGACAACCAAGACCTATGCCAAACTAGGGGTACTTTACAGGAACAAATCCTCCCTAAGTCTCCTGGTCAGAAAGCGTATCGCACAGCAGATGCTAATGCCAATTATTGACTATGGAGACATAGTATATGGCACGGCACCTCAAACCCACCTTAGCAAACTTGACACCCTCTACAATTCAATTTGTCGTTTTGTTCTCCAATGCAACTACAGCACACATCACTGCGAAATGCTCAAAGAACTAGATTGGTCATCACTAGAGTCTAGGCGCAAAGTTCACCTTTCCTGTCTCACCCTCAAATACTTTCTGGGCAAGCTACCCAGCTACCTGAACAAGCTCCTCACCCCTACCACATGCAGCACTTATCACCTGAGATCAGACTCCAAAAGACTGTTCATGGTCCCAAAGCTCAACAAAGTATCCGGCCGTTCCTCCTTCTCTTAACGTGCACCCCAAAACTGGAACAACCTACCAGAGACTCTCACATCCACCACCAGTTTAAGTTCTTTCAAATCCAAGGCTGTCTCACATTTTAATCTGGTCTGTAACTGTTTCATTCGCCCATAACATATATTTTCTTTAACTGTGCATGCAATGTCTTGTATATAATGTATACCCTGTTCATTTATGTAACTGTATTTGTAACCATGTATTATTTGTCTTAACTCTGTGCCCAGGACATACTTGAAAACGAGAGGTAACTCTCAATGTATTACTTCCTGGTAAAATATTTTATAAATAAATAAATATGTTTGTACAGATGTATTTGGCATGTACAGCTTAGCTTTATTTCTATGTATGTGTCCCCTTTGTGGGGGTGGGGGTATGCAGGTGAGTCATAGAACAGTATCGCTATGACCTCTAGGTATAATCTCCGTCAATGGCCCAATTAATATTGTCCTTCTTGCAAATACAGCTGAACCCCGTTATAACGTGATCCGTTACTACGCGAATCCACTTTACTCGATGCAAGCGTGGCTCCCAATTTTCGTATTTATGAAAACTTTACAACACGATTATTGGTATCTTAAATACTTTATTGTACAATGCATACAATTGTACATTGTTTCTAACGCGTTCCGCTTATAATGCAATGTAATTCTTTGGACCCCAAGCACAGCGTTATAAGGGGGTTGACCTGTAGTCTTTATTGCAGTTCCTCCTATTATTTCCTTCCTAACTAACAGATGCTTTAGCTGTTTGTCATGTGGTGGTCGATATATGGTAAGTGTAGGTTCACAAAATAGTCAGTTAACAGTGTATCAGTTTTAGTCTACTGCTGCCCAGATATCCTGAACCTCACTTATGACCGTGCTCTATATATGCTAATTGTCGTGCTCCCACTCTTGTAAAGTGAAGTTAGTGTCAATGCAAGTATCCATGTACATTGATAGTAATGTTCGCGCTGAATTTCATTTTATTTATTGTATTTTCTCCTCTTAAACAGATATATCTAGTTTATCTCCACAGGCAGATATCCATTGTACCAAGCATTAGTTATATTTTCAGAGGAAGGATATTTCCTGTATACACAATTACAATAAGATTCTTAATATATTGCGATGTATTTTCCCTTTTTCTATTAGCTTTAAAATCTGGACAGTACAGCGTGTGGGACGCAGCACATAGGAATGTTACACACTCCCTGCCCCATATAGCTTACAATCTATGATTTTGGTGCCTGAGGCACAGGGAGCTGACCCCCGGAATTGAACCAGGTTCCCCTGACTCCCCTGTTTTTTTTTTACAGTCGGTATCTTTACTCGCTCAGCCTCTTTCCTCTCAGACAATCGATGGATCGGTGCCTTACTGTCCAAAGAAAAGATTTCTGCATAAAAAAAATGTCATTTCATTTACTATTTTTTTTTTTATTGTTGTATGCATCTAGAGTAGGGTTGCCAGGTGTCTAGTATTGAACTAGACAGTCCTGTATTTGGACACACTGTCCAGTAAAAAGTTAGAGGTATTTTATTTACCATGGGTGTCTTGTTTAAATATCTTAAGGACTGGTGGGGTTTCCATATAGATACGTGAGTATCCCGCTTAGAGCTATTTCTATAATTATTCTATAATTATCCTTAAGTCCTTAAGATATTTAAACAAGACACCCATGGTAAATAAAATCCAAGACAGGTAAAGTTAGCCAGAGCCTAGACATGACTCAAGCTGTTCACCATATACTCTCGGGAATTGTGAATTTGTGGTTTATAGGTTTGCTGTTCTTTTTATTAACCTCACAGTTAAGGTTAAGGTTATCAAATAGTTATATGTGTGTTTACATATCATTTATCATATATTATCATTTATGAAAAGCCGAGGGAGGGAGCCACTTACTCCTGGCCCTTGCCATGTTGCCGATTCAGAGTGTCCTGTGTAACCACAGGACACTCACCCAAGTCCTTTGGAGAGGAGAAGACCGTTTTGATCTGGTCTATCGTACACCAGATTGTGGTGTACGGGACTCCAGCCTTCCTCCAAAGGCAAGAGATCCATTGGAGTCTCAGACCCCACAAGGATCTCCGATGTTAAATTTTTGTATGTCTCATCCCTTGTTTTTCCTTCCTACCCCCCCTCCCCCACCTGGCCGCCTGCCGCGCAACAATCTGAGGGACCCCTCAAAAGGACGCCGATGTCATGGACAGCCACAGACAAGGTAAAGTTCACCTACAAACACCACACACCAAACACTAAGGTTAGATCATTCCGACTAGATATGCCGTAATGGGGTTAATAATCATATCTCACAATGTGAAAGGCCTAAACAGCCCGAATAAACGACGTATAGCTTTTGCTGACTACCAGCGCAAAAAAGCTGATATCATACTACTACAAGAAACACATTTCAACATAAAGAACGCCCCAAAATATCTAGATAAAAGATTCAGACAATTTTATTTCTCATCCTCCCCAAAGAAAACAAAAGGGAGTAGCAATTACAGTATATTCCATAACAAGTGTCCTTTTAAAGCAGAAACAGTCATTAAAGATAAGAACGGAAGATATATAATCCTCATAGGTTCTATTAATGGTCAAACACTATCTATTGCATCTATCTACGCCCCTGGCGAAGTGAACCCCATTTTCTTCACAAACGTCTTTAATAAATTAAACAAGGTTGCACAGGGCCCTTTAATAATAGCGGGGGACTTTAACACAGTCCTCGATCCAACCATGGACAGATCAAACCCTCAAGCCCGACAATCCAAACATGCGTCATACACTTTACGACAGGGCCTGAAAGAGAATAATCTCCTAGACATCTGGAGGGAGCAACACCCCACCGATAGAGATTATACCTTTTTCTCACACCCCCACTCTTCATATAGCAGAATCGATTACTTCTTTATCTCTAGCAGACTGGTTCCGCAGATCTCCCATACAGGGATCCATGATATTTCATGGTCAGATCATGCGCCTATAGAGCTACGGTGCACCCAACTAATTCTGGACAGACCTAGAGCAAACTGGAAACTTAATGAAGCCCTATTAAAAAATCCTGTCACCGCCCAATTAGTAGCCAACGAAATAGATCAATTTTTCCAATTGAACCACGGTTCAGTAGACTCTTATCTATCCCTATGGGGGGCTCATAAAGCCACGCTCAGGGGCATACTAATTAGTATAGCGTCTAGAAAGAAAAGAGAACGTGAATACAAATTGAATTTACTACAATCTAAATTGAAAACCCTAGAGGACAAACATAAACAATCCAATAACCCCAACCTACTCAAACCAATAAGAGATGCCAAAATAGAACTAAATCTTCTGTTATCATCCCAGGCTGATATATCCCTGAATTGGTCAAAGAGGAAATTTTTCGATAAAGCAAACAAGCCAGATACTATGCTCGCCAACAAGCTGAGACACAGACCCCCTAACTATAGTATACAAGCCATTAAAAGATCCTCAGGTTCTATTTCTGGCAATCCATCTGTAATTGTAGAAGAATTCAAGTCATTTTACGAGAAATTGTATAATGGGGATAAAGTAGTACATAACCAGACTACCGAACGATCTCGTGAGTCATTTCTCTCGAGTTCAAAGCTTCCAAAGCTGACGGAGGAGGAGAGAGGACGACTGAGTTCTGACTTTACCATAGAAGAGCTAGACCTAGTTATAGACAACCTTAAGAATTCGAAGGCTCCGGGGCCAGATGGCTTCTCGGGCCTCTATTATAAGAAATTCAGTAAGATATTAGCCCCATACCTGCTCAAAATGTTCAACGCGGTATTAGCAGGCCAACCCTTTCCCGAAGTCATGCTCCAAGCGTCAATCTCTGTAATTCATAAATCTGGCAAAGACCCATTAGACTGTAAAAGCTATCGACCTATCTCGCTTATTAATACGGATATCAAAATCTATGCTAAATTAATTGCCAATAGATTAAGTCAGATCCTACCTAGACTAATACACCCAGATCAAGTCGGCTTCATTAAGGATAGACAAGCGGGAGATAATATCCGACGAATCATTGATCTGTTAGAAATAGCCAAATCGCAAAAAGTAAAAATTATGGTGTTGTCTAGATGCAGAAAAGGCCTTTGATAGGATCGACTGGGCATACCTTAAAGCTACACTTGGAGCATTTGGTTTCGAGAACAAATTAATATCTGCTATCATGGCGCTATATACTGGTCCGACAGCTAAAGTTATGCATCAAGGTTACCACTCGGACATGTTTAAGATCAAGAGTGGCACGAGACAGGGTTGCCCCCTCTCGCCCTTACTCTTCGCCATGTGCATGGAGCCTTTAGCGGCACATGTGAGAGACAACCCAGATATCTCCGGTCTCAAAATAGATAATCAGACCCACAAAATAGCCCTCTATGCTGATGATGTATTAATGGTCTTGTCAAAACCACTCACCTCTCTCCCTAACCTCTTCAGCCTATTAGATAAGTTTAATAAAATTTCAGGATTTAAAATAAACCAGTCAAAGTCAGAAGCCTTGAACGTTAACATTCCAAAACCAGAGGAAAAACTAATCTCTTTAAATTTCAACTTTCGCTGGCAACCTAAGGCGATCAAATACCTAGGGGTATTTATCACAAGTGAATATAAATCTATTTATAAAGCAAACTATCCCAAATTAATTAAAACACTGAAGGAGGATATAAGAAAGTGGGTGAAATTTAATATCTCCTGGATAGGAAAAATATATAGCATTAAAATGAATGTTCTCCCACGCATCTTATACTTATTCCAAACCCTCCCAGTGCCGTTAAATTTAAAGGAAATTAGAGAGTTACAATCCACCATCTTTACATTTATATGGAGTGGCAAAAATCTAGAATTACTAAACAGACCCTATTGAAACACCCAACAGAAGGGGGCTTAGCAGTACCTTGCTTGATCTCATACTATCGAGCGGCCCAATTATGCCAACTCTCCCAATGGCAAATACACCCTGATTTGAAGCGATGGGTAGCATTGGAAAGCAAAGCTTGTTCCCCATTGGAACTAAGCAACCTATTATGGACCCCAAAAATAGCAAGAAAATCCGCTATACAACAGCCGCTATCCTCAATGACCAATTCTTTAGCAATCTGGGATGTTACCAAATTTAGGTGCGGACTTATGTCCAGAAAAACCCTAATGACACCCCTATGGGGGAACCCACACTTTGCTCCGGGTATGCCTAGCGCTAACTTTCAAATCTGGAAACAGCATAATATTATGAGATTACAAGATCTGGTGGTAGACAACAAACTCATATCATTTACACAAATTAGAGAAGAGAAAATTATCCCACATTCAGAATTTTTTAGATACCTCCAGATCAGAGCCTTCTACAATAATTCAACCCCATATCCACCTCTGACAACATTCGAAAAGCTCTGTCTGAAAGAGACCAACACAAGGGGACTCACATCGCAGATGTATAGAGAAGTGATCGGTTCTGGAACTAAAGTCACCCACAAGCTAGGTTACATGCTAAAATGGGAAATGGATTTAGGGGAGACCCTAGATGTTGACGAGTGGACCCAAATAGCAACAGCAGCTGCTAAAAGTTCGATTTGCACAACATTAAAGGAGAACGCATGTAAGGTCCTAATGAGGTGGTACCTCACCCCGCTTAGAATATCCAAATTTGTAAACGGTAGTTCTCCACTCTGTCCTAGGCAGTGTGGAGAACCCGCTGATCTGTTACATATGCTGTGGTCCTGCCCCCGGCTGATTCCAATGTGGAAAAAAATTATTAATTGGCTTCAGAGGCTTTTAGGCCTCGACATCCCATTTGATCCCGGGCTCTTCCTTTTGGGAAGGGCAAGACAAGGCTTCTCAAAAGCCACTCTTAAACTAATAGCACATTTTGCTACAGCCGTGCGGTGCGAGATTGCAGCATTATGGAAACAAAGTGAAATTCCTGTTATCCCCAAAATCCGGAATAGAATTTGGCACGTATGCCAGATGGAAAAATTGACAAGTCTAGTCAATGACACTGGCGAAAATTTCCTAAAAGTCTGGACGCCTTGGCTGGCCCAGACAGATATCCCTGGGGTGAAGAAGGGGTGTTTTGCTTTAATAGTAGCTAGATGCGTTCTCCGGTAATGGAGTAGCTTATCCAGCAGCAACAAATCAAACCTGACATCGGTTCCTGAGGCATTGATCAGAGCAGCGGCCTCCCAACTTTCCTCTCCCCCCCCCCCCCCCCCCACCTAATTTTACTTTAGGATTATTTATTATTTAAGTTTATGTTGTTACTTATAACTTTGGTTTTGATGACAATGTTTGTGTTCAGCTATCATACATAAGAGATATGAATAATGCAGGTCACAGTACTGGAAATAAGATGTATACATGCTGTATTTTCACAAAAATAAAAAATACAAGTTATAAAAAAAAAAAAAGTTAGAGGTAATACTGGACATGTATGTGCATACCGGTATTACCTCTCTGGACATAGTGACCTGACCGGCTTTGGGGGCTGCCGGATTTCTCAGAGCAGGGAGAGAGCAGGGATGTTGCTAGGGAGCTGGGCAGCTTCCTTTATCCTGATTGGCTGCTATTGGATAATGCAGCCAATCAGGAGGTGGTGTCAGGAGCCTGGGGATGGGGCCAAGGGGAGGAGGAAATAGTATGGAGTGGTGAGAGGTGTGTGTGTCTGTGTCTCAAGCACGATTTCACCATTGTGTCCAGTATTTTTGGAGAAGCGGCCTTTCAACCCTAATCTAGCGGTATGGATGCAGGATCCTAGCACATCCAGCTGAATTATGTTTTTTTTTTTACTCTAGTGGCTACTTGTTTGTATTGTAGTATTTTTTTTTACTCTGCAACAGTATCTTAAAAATAAAAATTATAACAGTTCTAGAAAGCTTTGTAAGATTTCTGTGAGCCTGATGCACACTGCTGATTGCACGGTCATCTTGAGTGGTTATCACTATGTACTGATGCAGTCAAAATCCAGTTGAGCTCAAGCAAATTTTGGGCCCTTCAAGTGTGGCTTGAAATTGTATTGGAGTACATTTTGTAATTGTACAGTAGTAGATTTAGTCACATGAAGACATTGGGGACGGACTTGTGGGTCACAGTTGTGGTTTGCTGGAACAAGTAATTGTTGTTTAGTGACCCCTATATGGTCCGTTCTGATAACAGACAACATTTCGCAATTAAACACAGTGGTGACGCTGGCAAATCTATTTTCTGAATTCAAATGAATCCAATTTGTATTATTTAGTTATTATTCAGTGTGGAAATACATTCCTCATCTGTAACACTTGTTCTGTGGCAAAACCAAGAAACCGATAGTTCACTGATGTTTATATAAAAAAAAAAAGTCCAAAGATGTCAGTATTGAAGAAAACGTGCTAATTGGCAAGGAATTCAGACGTACCATCCTCTGTGCATCACACCTAT
This sequence comes from Ascaphus truei, assembly GCA_036426205.1. NCBI lineage: Eukaryota > Metazoa > Chordata > Amphibia > Anura > Ascaphidae > Ascaphus > Ascaphus truei. The sequence continues at coordinate 123,161 of WSYH01000137.1, read as the reverse complement.
GTCTACCTGACAACTTTTGACTATAAAATGTCCCGTTTTATTCTTAGACTGTTGTCTGTGTGAGAGTCTGATTCATCTTAACTTTTTAAGTTGGGGGGGGGGGGGTTAAGAAACTTCCACGTTAATTAGTAGGGAACACACATATAAACCAACTGCCAGGTGTGCAGTAAAGTTTAATTCGATTCTGTGTTGGTTTCAGACGAAGCACCTTCTGCTCGCTAGAGTTCATCATGACAAATTGATCATTATAACAATATCGCTGGGGTACGGTTATCTCTCCTCTAAATCTTTATTATTGGTTTAATATGTTAGGAGCAGCCACTCTCTCCTTTTTATCTCCTGTGTTCTAGAGAAACCACACAAACACTCTTCCCCTGTTTGTAGACTGAGCTCTGCACCCACAAGATGATGAGCACTGAACCACATCATTATATAGTCTCATGTGTCCAATTAATGTGTAATGAAGTTGCAATAATGTTATTGTGTGAGCCACAGGAAAATCTTGCTCCTGCATTTAGTTTCTTAGTTAATTGCAATATTGCCCTTGTGCCCAAATTGATTCAGTTAGCTCCGGTGATAAAACTTATTGTATTCTCTGGCTGCATATTCAACCGTATATATAAAAATAAAAAAATTCATAAAAGATTTGAAACCCTGGATTATCAACCTCGAAAATGTTCAGCAGCTCATTAGATGCTCTTCAGCACGTGCTTTCCCTAGATACAGCAATCTCTTCAACACACAGTAAGCACTTTGTCTGGCAGGCTCGCCGCCTTACCGTTACAATGGAAGAGGGCATGCTATTTGGAGCTGATACTCCACAGTTAATTGTATCTCTGCAGCCAAAAAGGAAACTATTAGCAACTGTTAATAGAAACTGCTAAACAATCACAGAAAACTAATCACCGGTAAGCGTTCATCACTCCTTAATGCCTAACATAGTTATTATGTTTGTTTTTCCTTCTGTTTTTCTTCTCTGATAGTGTCTAAAAGGTGTAACAACTCTTTGCTGAACTGCAAAGTATACAGCGCTGTGTCTGCTAGTACACACAGGTTGCCGAACAGACATTTATCATAAGAAATCAGAGCAAATGTAACAGTAAGCAGTTACTGTTAACAGTAAATACTGTTCTGAACATCCTGGTACCATTGAAAGAAGGAGTTGCTCGTAATACAATGAGAGGACAACGTCAGAAGAAGAGTTGCACTCATCTCATTGGAAAATGAAGCCTCTTCCTTATTTCATCTATTTACGGCAAGTGAAATAATCAGCCATTCCTATGTGAGAAGGGTTTTGGCTACAACTGATTCTAATACTACAGGACACTAGCAAGAAAACAGGGGGGAGCAAGGGTTAAACGGAGATAAACAGTCTTCAGATAAATCAAACCTCATAGGGTTAGGTAAGCCACGAGGGAGGGGGGGGAGGGAAATAAATAGATCCACTATACTTACACGGCCTAGTGTAAGTACAATTGCATCAAGAGGTATCTGTCACAATCCAGTAATCCTACCCCGATCCGTACAGCAGGGGGGCTGGGTCACTGGCAGGTATGGCAAGGAAACTCTCACTCTGCCCCTCTATCCCGCGTCTCCCACGTGGAGTATTCAAACAGATAGTGAGGCAAGGGAATTAGTAAAAGATCGCCAAATTTAATCAGTCGTTGATGTTTGTAAAGGCAAGGCACTCACATAGAAACAAAGTCCTGGTCAGCACTCGTAGTGCGGGTGCAAGCCCTGCAGCTGCAGTCCCTGCTACCGCGTCCGGAAAGCAGGGAAATGTGATGGTGACGTCAGGCAGCTTGGAACTGCGACCGCTACGGAGGCTCTCCTAGGACAAGAACGGATGGCCAGTTGGGAGCTACGCGTTTCGCCGAGACTTCGGCTTCATCAGGCTCAGAAATAAACACTAAGAGGTCCACCCATCCTTTATAGACCCTCAGAACATTAACTATAAACATTGATTGTGAGCAGTCTCCACCTGGGGTAAAGTAAAGACAAATGGAGGCTCACTATTCCTCCGTTAACAATACTATCAGCTTGCAACCTAAGTTATTGCTTAGCCTCAAGCGCAGCATGTAACCCAGTTTGCAAACCATTAAGAAATCATTACATCATCAATGTTTCCCTAAGAATCCCAATATACAGGCTTAAACCATAAGTTAAATTCAGACAAATGTACTAAAAACTTTAATAAGCTGAATGCAGAAGAACACTTGGTGCAAAGCCTAATTCTTGCACTACCTAATCTAATTTGCAAAATCATAAAAGATATCATTTTAAAACATTGTTAAAAGCGTTATATAGCTAAATTAAATGCCTTTAAATAAAGCAAAGCCAAGCAAGGTAAAGAATTAATAAAACACATAATGTCCATAGGATTGAGCAAAAAATACCATTTATAGAGGATTTATACAAAAGATTTAAAATGCACTGTTAAAAAAATGTGACAAATTTAATATAACTTAAAGCAGCTCTAAAGGCTAATTCTGGGGCGTAAAGGAGAACAAAAGAAAATACAAAGAGAGGCTGGATATTAGAGTCATAAAATGAAAATAACAATTAGAATTTAAAAAAAATGTATTATAACATAAGTACTTAGACACAAAAACAAGCAATAATGGCATATGGATAAAATACGTCTAAAAGGGGGGTGGGCAAGGGAAAAGGAAGAATGGTTTTGGCCTGATCACTCACAGGGAGAACCCAAGCATCAGGAGCAACTAAATATTGAGACCATGTGGGGCCAGCGTGTGTAGCTGATATATCCAGAACGTCTCTCGTTGACAGAGACGTCTGAGTCTATCTCCCCCTCTCCAATCGTCCACCACCGCTTCAATACCCCCGGTATGTCAATCCCGAGGGGTCTCCCCCATGGACAATACCAAAATGTTGGGATACACTGTGTTGTGAGGCCTCTGCGAATGTTGCCCATGTGCTCCAGTATGCGAACCCGTAAACTCCGAGAAGTTCGGCCCATATACTGGAGACCACATGGGCACTCCAAAAGATAAACGACAAATTGTGTCTTACAATCTATAAAATGATCAGTTTTAAAAGCCTTTTTGGTAATATTTGATTTAAAATTAATCTTATCCCTGGATGCCTGTCTACAGGCCTTACAGCCAAAACAATTAAAAAAGCCCACAGGTTTAGGCATCCAGTGAGCTGATTTTACTGGTGATTCCTTTCTAAAGACACTCTGTGCCATTTCCCCTTTTAAACTGTCAGCTTTTCTAAAGATGACTCTCGGGACTTCTGGTAGGTAATCCTTTAGCACCGTGTCTTTACATAGGATGTGCCAGTGGCATTTAAATTTTTATTTATTGCATGTGCCTCCCTATTATATTTGGTAATAAAAGGCACAATGTACTCTTGAGTTTTTCGTATTTATTATTGACACAAGAAGGTCTTTGGGTAACTGAATCATTCTATGGAGGGCTTTCTCAATGAATGCAGTTTCATAATTTCTCTCCTCGAATTTGGTTCTCAGTACTTTAGCTTGTTCTTCAAAAACATCATCCTCCGTACAGTTTCGGCGAATCCGCCGAAACTGCCCAAAAGGAATGTTATTTAACCAGCGGGGATGATGACAGCTACTTTTGAGGAGGAAATTATTGGTCTCAACTTCCTTGAAGAAGGTTTTCGTTTTAACAATATTACCCTCAATATATATGTTAAGATCAAGGAAGTTGATGCTATTGGAACTGCTTTGTGATGTAAAGGCCAGATTAACACTGTTGTTATTAATATGGCCCAGAAACAGATCTAAATAATTTTGGCTCCCCTGCCAAATGAAAATGATATCATCAATATATCTCCGCCATAGGACCAGGTCTGCTCCAAAGGGATTACCTGACCATATATTGCCAATCTGCCATGAAGATGTTCGCATAGCTTGGAGCAAACCTAGTTCCCATGGCGGTCCCACACTTCTGTAAATAAAGTGTCCCATCAAACCAGAACACATTGTGCATCAAAATAAAACGTATCCCATCTGATAAAAATTGTTTCTGTTCAATGGGAATTGAACCATCCTTATCCAATGCTTTCCTTACTGCCTCATAACCATCATCATGCTGAATTGATGTGTACAGACTGGTGACATCACATGTCACCAGCGTAAACTCCTCCTGCCACTGTAGTTCAGATAAAATCTTTAAGACTTGTACTGTGTCCCTCAGATAAGATCTGGCACTGGTAGCATACTTCTGTAAGTAAAAATCGAGATATTCCGAGAGATTCTGCGTGAGAGACCCAATCCCTGATATGATGGGCCTTCCCGGTGGCTCTAACAGGTTCTTATGTATTTTGGGCAAAAAGTAGAACACAGCTAGGACGGGTTTATCCCTCATCAGGTAGGCAAATTCTTTCTCACCTAGAATCCCTTCCTGTTTGCCCTCAGTCAGTATTCTCAACATCTCCTCCTGATACTGTTTTGAAGGATCCTTTTTTAATTTCTCATATGTAACAGGATCACTGAGGATCCGATGGGCTTCGGAGAGGTAGTAGCTAGTATTCATTACCACTACCCCTCCGCCCTTGTCTGCTGACTTAATGGTGATGCTCCTGTCATCAGTGAGTGTCTTTACAGCCTCCCTCTCCTGTTTACTCAGATTATCATGAAATCTGGTTTTGTTGTTGGCTGCTACAGGAGAGAGTCAATAGGATCATAACAAGAGATAACCTACTGTAATATAAGCCCAGCCAGTGAACGCATAACAAGGGGAAGTGGTTGTGCTCTCAGGGATATATGTCAATCTTAAATCTTCAAGTGTATAAAAAAAAATAACGTTAAAGTTAAAAATAAAGCATGTGGGTATCATCCGTTTTCTTTATCTTGTACTTATACACAATAACTTAAATTAGTGAGAACGTAAGCTCCTTCTGTAACGATAATATATCACAACTCTCAGACCACTTTTTACCATATACTGAAGACATTTTTATCTTGAGACCTGTTCCATATCTTTATCGACCGCCTTAAAGATAATGAACTAAATCTCTGCCTCACGAGTGAGATAAGTACTCTCTTAGGGAAGAAGGAGCGGCTTAGTGAGTAAAGACACTGACTGCCACTGAATTTGAAGCAGGGAACCTGGTTCAATTGCCGGTGTCAGCTCCTTGTGACCTTGGGTAAGTCACTTTATCTCCCTGTGCCTCAGGCACCAAAAACATAGATTGTAAGCTCCACAGGGCAGGGACCTGTGCCTGCAAAACGTCTCTGTAAAGCGCTATGTAAAATTAGCAGCGCTATACAAGAACAAACAATTATAAAATATATTAATAACTATTCTAGATTTACACATTTCGTGAGGGAGCATGGGTAATCTACTCACTGATCTTTATTGTAAGGCAATATCTACAGATGTAGACTTACTGTCTACTTTGAGGGTGATCTTTTTTGGGGAGAAAGAGTATTAATGAGTTGCCATAGATCTCCAAACTGTAAGGATAAATTACCACAGTTATTTCTTTAACCAACAGTGCATCCAATACAATCAACAGATGATTTCAGTATGGCATGTGAAAGGCCTGCCAATATACAGATGTTATTGCACTCACTGGCGTGTTACTGGGGGACATACACAGCGTGCCAGCCATTGCCTTGAATTAGCCATGTGTGACAAAGGGGCAGGGATAATGTGCTACTTCACCCGCTGCAGCGTGCCTGCGGGTGTAATAACATCTGCTACATCTGTATGGCAAAGATTTTTTCATTTCATGGTTGCTTTGAAAAAAATTGACATCCCACTATATTGTCAGTCAGAGGGGTCATATATGGTCTACAATGCCCCTGTGGTCAGAAATATATGGGCATGGCAAGCAGTTTAGAATAAGAAACTCATTCAATATGTGTGCAATATACAAAATGCAGTGAGTGACTGCAAAGGAATAAACAAATCCCTCTGGTGGTTACGTCTTCCCTTCAGCATCACAGCTCCAATCCGAGTCCCCACATGCTTTGAGATGGAACAGTTAAAACTTTATATCAGGAGTGTACTTTGAAAGAACTTTACTTAAGAGGGAATTTCCGGCTATTATTTGAATAGACTGTGGGATGAATGAGCATAATACTGTAGTAATTACCTTGTGTTCTTGTAATTGAGTAATAAGCATAAACAATGAACGTACCCACTTTGGGAAAGTAAGAGATACACAACTCATGTTATGACTATAAAAGTTAATACTCACCTCTCTGTGACCTCCATCACTACACATATTTCTGTTGTGGATGTGCTAACATTATGCAGCTACTTTTACTACTTCTACTGAGTTGTTGGTTATAATCATGTTTTGTATGTATATGGTCTTCAGATAACAGCAGTGATTTAACCTTAGAAGCTGGTGTACATTGTTCTTTAGTAAGAGGGGTTGCTGCCTTCTGCTCGCCTTGATTACACGTCACTTGGTTGAAATGACGTGTTGCCATTGGCTTTGTGGGTCTATAAAAGTAGTAAGGAACGCATTACAGTCTCCACCCCTTTGAGAAATCCTACGGTGAAACACGCACCAGTAGTGAGATGTCAGAGACGCAGCCCCGGAAGTGCGAGTCTGAGGGTCTGTGGCGTACTGCAAGATGCCTCCGAGCCCCTTCTATGCTCCCTCTTTATACTTTCTTTTTGTACCACCATAAATACTGTACTTTGCCCTTTTTGTTTGCATTTGGGGCCTCTCTATAAGTCATAGTAACTGTAAGTATTTTGGCTTTATATTTATAGGCCGATCTGAAGGAACTTTGTCAGTTATACCTGTAGTTACATTGTAGGTGAGGTTGGTAAAAAAGACATATGCCTACCTAGTTCAACCTATGCTAAATTTAGACGACAGATACATTTGTTATATATGTACTTACAGTATATTGATCCAGAGGAAGGAAAACAAAAACCCCAGTGACATATCATCCAATGATATCTCATAAGGAGAAAATAAATTCCTTCCTGACTCCAAATATTGGCAATCAGATTTCTCCCTGAATCAACATCCTTCCCATGTATACTTATTTGGTATATCCCTGTATATCTTTCCTTTCTAAAAAGATGCCCAACCTTTTTTTTTAAGGTATCTATTGTATCTGCCGTCAGTCTCCGTGGGTAATGAAACATAGGGTGCTATCTCTGGTGATTTCAGGCCCTGCAGAGTGCGGTTATGTGTAATCACATGATTTTGTTAATATACTTTTTGTACTTTAACATTCGACTGACCTTAACAGTGCCTACTAATGATTGAATAGTTATGTAGGATTTTTGTTGTTAATGTTGTTTGGTTTTCATTTCTTGCTGAAACTACGGCCTAACTGCAACTCAACCAATCCCTATCGTTACTAATAATCAGGCCCATTTCCAGCCAGTGGTTTGAGAGCCATTCACATGTAGCAGTGATGTGCTTGAATCAGGAGAGCATGACGAGTTGAAACGATGTGGTGAACATTGAACTTTTATACTATAAGTATGGTCAACTAACAAGATGACAGGTAGGATGCCGTCTTTAAAACAATGTGACAAAGTGTACTTTTAGGTTTGTAAATAACAAAGTAGTGCTACTTTGTACATAGTGGCCATCCCGCTTGCACCCCTGATGTACGTGATTTATTGCCACAGATAAAAGAGAAATATCACATCCTTGATAACTCTCATCCTTCCAACTCCAATTGCCGATAATAACCACTTACCAAATAGCTCATTGATCAAGCAGTACAGATGACTTGATATGTTCATACTGAGATGTATATACATAACCACTCGCTTTGTGTTAACGCAATAGTAAAAGTGCTAATTACAAAGCTTGATACGTAGTCATATAGAGAGTGAGACAGAAAGCAAGAGAGACAGGGCCAACCAAGGACATCAGTAGCGCCTGGTTCACATGTCAGATTATTTCAGGGAAAATCCTGCAGAAGAGAAGCACAACGCTGGCATTAAATGGTTAATAACTGCAGTGCCAGAGGGGGGAAGGGGTTTAAAACATATTGCCAGCCCCTCTAAAAGAACATGCTCTTTTTCGGGGGGGGGGGGGGGGGCAGGTTTGCTGGTGATAAACGGAGGGTACTCGAGGATAGAGTTAATAACTGTCAAACAGAGAGAGGAACACTTGTGATTCTTATTAATGACATCCACAGGCAAACAGCCTGGCTGGGGCTGGCAGTGAGGTACTGTACAGAGTAGTACATTGACATTTGAGGTAGGCCCAGTTCGAATCCCAATGTTGGCTCCATGGGACCTGACGCAAATCATCTCCACATGCCCCAGGCACTAACAATATGATTGTAAGCTCTATGGGGTGGAGGCTTGTGTCTGCTAACATCTATGTGCATATATATATATATATATACAGTGCTGTATAAATGGCAGCACATACCGGAAAAACATGAAATATAAATAAAATCCAGAGCCTTATGAATAGAAATCAATGACTCTCACTAATTGCAAACTGGTTCATACGTACAACTCAGCCCTTTAGATGACAACTGTAATTTGTTTTCATTTCCGTTTTTGCTGCTTCAGCCTATAGATCGTGGTGTATCAAATATGTAAAGAGGTGCAGAGTCTAAATTGGGGGTGGCCAACTCCCGTCTTCAAGGGCCACAAAGAGATCAGGTTGTAAGGATATCCCTGCTTCAGCACAGGTGACTCAATCAGTGGCTCATTCAAAAGTTAGAGGCAGTTTCCCATCATTACGGTAAACAAACCTTGTTGTATTAACTTTGGGCTCTTCACCTCATCCCTCCTTATACGTCTAACACTAAACTTTAAACAATGACCACTATCTGTTTCGCCCACGACAATTATCATGGGGCAGGCTAAGATAAATGAAGACGCAGCTGCGACCAACTCAGCCAGACAATGTGTGATACAAGGAAGCAGATGTCTGATGACACAGTGCTATAAACTGCACACACATCAGCAGCTAAGAGCTTTAACTGCCCCAGGTCCTAATTAACCCATGTGTGTCGTTGCAGTGCTTTGCAAGCCACTCTGGCATTCAGGGGATTAGGGTGAATGCAGGCTGAAATCAGATCAGAGTTGATGCTTATTCTGGGTATTCCATTTCTTAGTACAAGTACACAAGACACAACCTGTAATAGTGTTATATGTTACCACACCCAGATTTACATACTGAATAATTAAGCGGTTCACCAATCTGACAACCTAATTCCAGTTTGAGAGATGCCGTAAACAAGATGAGCCTCCCAACCACCCTATAATTAAATTGTTCTCTCAAAATATACCATAGTATTTAGCAGTAAACAAAAGATCTTCCCACGTTCAATATTTCATTCAAAACACTGATGACACTCAGTCACAGACTACAAATGTCCTCAATGCCCTTACATTGGGGACAGCCCCATCCCCCTTACATGGTCACATCAGATCAGTGGAAGAAATTGTACAAGGGTCGGCAATATGAGTCTCCGGACTCCAACCTAAATCTCTTCCAGCAATAAATATGGAGGCCGTCTTTATTAATTCATTCTGGGGACTGAAGCAACAATCTATACATAAAAGAAACACTTTCTGTTTATTCAGAAGAGCTGAGCTTGAGTTGAAGTCATGTTTGACTTGGACAAAGCTCCATAGCCTGCTGGTTACGATACCCCTTAATGATCCATCATGAGTTTTTAAACATGAGCTTGCACCAACTAAAATAGTAAATAATCTCCAACTGGATACGCGACAAAGAATCATTATCTACAAATAATGGCATTTCTATAGTGCTTTCCTATGTTACATAAATGGTAAAAAAACATGATTCCACACACTACAATGGACATAGGATCTTGAATAACATATGTCCTTGACCATAAGCAAACACAATTAGAATGAGTTACAGACTATTGTTACAGAATAATACTTGAAAGTAGAAAGACTTTACTTGTGGGTAGGACAAAGTCTCTGAACTTTGGGCCAGACCCACCCAAGGGTGCTAAGCTTTGGCACACTTTTGTGGACCAGGGCCTTTGAAGGTTAAACAACGGAGGAGAGCAGATGAATTTGTAAAAGATACAGAGTTTCTTCAGCTCTGCTCAACATGGAGGCGATGCAGGCATTAATCAGACACATGGTGCGCAAAATAGCAGAGTACACAAATTAAAGTGTATCTGTGTGACTCGCTTACCAAATGAGTCTGGTTGGGGAGAATGCCAATCCTTAGCACAGAGGTAAAAATCAGTGGAATGAAATGTTCCCTTTCTTTAATTGCAGTGTAACCTTAAATTAGGCTTATTTCTGTAATGCTTCTGACTAGGAATACTTTATGATTTGCGATCTTTATTTTGGATCGGATCAGGGTTACCTTGTGGAGTTATTTAGCTGCACTTCCCTGTTACAGATTGTGAATGATTATAAACATGGAGTGTGGAAAGTGCAATATTATCTTACAGTTGCTACTGTATGCAGACGTCTCCAGCCATTAATGCACACACATCCACAGCAGCCTGACACTAATCAGATAATAAGCAGACACTGAACTGAGCAGAAATCTCATTTATTTGATTTAAAAGGCAAGTTTCACTAACCTTAAGATATTAGATTGTGTAGGTGTGCTTCTGCTTTGTGATATTTTGTTATGTGTGTCTTAGTACCTCCTCTCTGTCTCTGTGAATGTGGCCGGGCCTCCCCGTTACATGGAAAAGGTAAGCAATGTACACTCAAAAAACACGGAAAACACGAAATTGAAACTGGGTTACCGGTCGGTGCATCTTGGATGTTCAGACAGCCTTGCACCATAACATCAAGCGAATCTGGCTTATTTTCAATAAATAATTAATATAATTATTCCCCCCCCCCCGTGTCTGTCAGTGCTCCCCCTGTCTGTGTGTCTGTCAGTGCTCCCCTTGTGTCTGTGTGTCTGTCAGTGCTCCCCCTGTGTGTCTGTGTCTGTCAGTGCTCCCCCTGTGTGTCTGTGTCTGTCAGTGCTCCCCCTGTCTGTGTGTCTGTCAGTGCTCCCCCTGTGTCTATGTGTCTGTCAGTGCTCCCCCTGTGTCTGTGCATCTGTCAGTGCTCTCCCCCTGTGTCTGTGCATCTGTCAGTGCTCTCCCCGTGTCTGTGCGTCTTCCAGAGGAACGGTGCTTAAAAGCCTTCCCCCGGTGTCTATGCGTCTGTCAGTTGCCTTCCCCTGTCTGCGTCTGTCAGTGCTCCAAAGAAAAAAACTGTGTCCTGTTCGTTCTGTTCAGTGGCTTCCCCCTATGTCTGTGTGGTCGTCCAGTTGCTCCCCGTGTCTGTGCGTCTGTCAGTGCTCCCCCTGTGTCTGTGCGTTTGTCAGTGCTTCCCCGTGTCTGTGTGTCTGTCAGTGCTCCCCCTGTGTGTAATGAAAACAAAAAGAAAAAACAGCGCAAAACATCATAGTGTAGTATTAAAATTATGTGTATTAGTGAACAGCAGGTAATTATCTCACGTACATCAATTTCAATGATTAAAATGCATGGTCATGTTATGGACATTTTTAACCCAAAACTGCTACGCGCACTCACACGACATCCGATCGATCGAGGCAGTGGAATCCTTCTCTCTCGCACTATGTCGTCTCATCCGGTGTGGGAAGTCGCGTCTGCAGGTAGCTGTATTGGCTTTAGTCCAGAGCCTCTCCTCCTTCGTTGATGTAAAACTGTCCGGTATCCCGCAGCCCACTGATGACGTCACCAGAGTCCGCGCGTCCATATGCACGTATCTGAATTGTTATCCCCAAGACATTGAGTCTATGCTAGAGCTAACCCCTCACGACAATATCCCTCCAGTCCTTTCCGCCTATACCAGCGACGGACATTCTGGTGACGTCATCCAGTGGGCCTGCGGTATACCGGAAGTATCATCCCACGAGAGAGGAGAGCGGCTCTGAGAACTAAAGCCAATAACCTACCTGCAGACGCGACTTCCCACACCGGCTAGACGACATCGTTTGAGAGAGAAGATCCACTCCCTCGATCGAGCGGATTGTCGTGGCTGTTGCGGTAAGCAGTTGGTAACATGTCCAGTACCTCCATGCTTTCCTAATCATTGAATTGATGTACGTGATATACTCCCTCTGTTCACTAATACCACATAATTTTAATACTACAAACACTTGAGTTTTTGCGCTGTTTTTTTCTTTTTGTTTTCATTTAGCACGTGTGGTTGGTGAGCCAGTCCACGGAATTACATCAGCATATCTCCATCTTACCTAAAACAGGGTTTAAATAAAACATTTGGGTTACCACAAGCACTTTATAATATTGTTTTAATATTGTTTTAATCACACTGTGACATTCACTCTATTGGTATATTTAATACTCTTCACCTTTGTCATGGTCCTGAGCGCACTTTCTTTTAATTTTTGTCTACACTCCCCCTGTGTGTGTCAGTGCTCCCCCTGTATCTGTGTGTCTGTCAGTGCTCCCCCTGTATCTGTGTGTCGGTCAGTGCTCCCCCTGTATCTGTGTGTCTGTCAGTGCTCCCCCCTGTATCTGGCAGTGCATCCCTCTGTGTCTGTGTGTCTGTTAGTGCTTCCCCCTGTATCTGGCAGTGCTCCCCCTGTATCTGGCAGTGCTCCCCCCTGTATCTGGCAGTGCATCCCCCTGTGTCTGTTAGTGCTCCCCCCTGTATCTGGCAGTGCACCCCCCTGTGTCTGTGTGTCTGTTAGTGCTCCCCCCGTGTCTGTCAGTGCACCCCCCTGTGTCTGTGTGTCTGTTAGTGCTCCCCCCTGTATCTGGCAGTGCATCCCCCTGTGTCTGTTTGTCTGTCAGGCCTTGCCCCCTGTGTGTCTGTGTCTGTTCGTGCTCCCCCTGTTTTCTGTCTGCTGTGCTCCCCCTGTCGTCTGTGTGTCCTGTCAGGCTCCCCCTGTCTATCTGCGCAGGCCCTGTCGCCTATTTCTGTCAGTGCTCTCCCTCCCCTGTATCTGGCATCTGTCCAGTGCTCTCCCTGTTCTGTGTGTCATTGTTATGTGCTCTCCCCGGCTGGTGTTCTGCGTGCTCCCCCTGTCTATCTGTCAGTGCCTTTCCCCCCTGTACTGGCTCGTCAATGCATCCCCCTGTGTCTGTGTTCTGTTAGTGGCTTTCCCCCTTGTATCTGGCATGCTCGCTCCCCCTGTATCCTGGCGTGGCTCCCCCCTGTATCTGGCAGTGCATCCCCCTGTGTCTGTGTGTCTGTTCGTGCTCCCCCCTGTATCTGGCAGTGCTCCCCCCCCCTGTAATCTTCAGTGCTTCTCCCCTGTATCTGTGGTTCTGGCATTGCATCCCCTCTGTATTTGGCAGTGCTCCCCCCTGTCATCTGGCATTGCTCCAGGTCCCCCCCCTGTAACTGGCGTGCTCCCCCTGTATCTGTGTGTCTGGCAGTTCATCCCCCTGTATTTGGCAGTGCTCCCCCGCCCTGTAATCTGGGCAGTGCTCCCCCGTAATCTGGCAGTTACTCCCCTGGTAGCTGGCAGTGCGTCCCCCTGATCTGCCGTGGCCTCCCCCTGTATCTGTGTGTCTGGCAGTTGCATCCCCCTGTTTTGTCAGTGCTTTGGGGGTTCCCCCTTTAATCTGGCATGCACCCCCTGTTGTCTGTGTGTCTATCCGTTCACCGTCCTTCTGTCTATGTCCTCAGTGGTTATGGCATTAAACAGCATTAGTGCTGATGCATCATGAGAGCAGTTTTTTTTTTTTTTTTTTTTTCAACTAAATTTTTATTGGGTTTTTACAATGCAAATAATGTGACACATTCCATTGTTCGGTATCCGCCGTATCCCACCGTTTTTCATCCTTAACCACACATTAATCTAAAGACTTGACACCTGACTACATGACCGGACTGGACACACAGGGACACACAAAAGGGGAAGAGGGGGGGGCCGAGTGGGAACGGCCTCTTGACTGGCACATGAGTGTTGCAGCATCCTCAGACTGCTCTGATTCTAATGGAGATCTTCTAATAGTTAGCGGCGTAGCACCTCGGTCTTCCCTAACCTATGGTTTATCCTACCTGTTCTTGCTAACGAAAGATGCTGAGTCTCAACCCCGCACCGGAGACGCATTCAGCGCTATTAATATGCATTATAGTGCCGGCAATCTTTTTTTAACCCTGGTATTCTATCTGGGCAATCCACATGGCCCATACTTTGAGGAATTTGAGCCAGATTCCCTTGACCCAACTGGTCATCTGTTCATCTGGCAAACGTGCCAATTCTATTCCGAATCTGGGATAATGGAATTTCATCTTGTTTCCTACTGCCGTGGGGCCCGCGTATCTCGCCCTGGTGTCAGTTGCGAACTGTTTCAACCATCGTGTGTGCCGCTTTTGGCAATCCCTGGATTCGCCTTCCCAAGAGGAACAGCCACTGATCCAGGGGGATCTCCAAGTTGAGAATCCTCTGTAACCTTCGTGCCTAATATTTTCCCAAATCTGGACCAACCCTCTGCACGACCACAGCATATGTTTAGATCCGATGATTCCCGCACTGCTTTGGCAGAAGCGGCGAATATCCTTTAACAATTTTAGATAGTTGAGTGGGTTTTGATACCAACGCATATGACCTTATAATTCTTTTTCTCCTTTAAAGCCGTGGCACAGTACTGGGCTTTTGGCTGCAGCCGGTAGGATATGATCCCCATTCCTCGTCATCTAGTGTCTCCCCTAATCTGTCTCCCTTTCATCATGTAAGTTAGTCGGTCGTCCCCGTCCCCCAGGGCAAGATTACTTACTTCCCATGTCCATCCTAGAGTCAGTCCCCGGTGTCCCGTTCCTCTCGAACAACAGTTGCTCAAATTCCGTTCTTTGAGGTCGAATTGGGAATTTACTTTAAAAGCTCTTGATCTGGAGGCATCTAAATAATTCTGATTGGCACCCCTTTCTCTATTTAATCTTGCTCAACTGTTTTCATAAATTCCTCCTCCAGATCTTTTGAGTCGTTTATAACCCCGACTGGAGACCAGATTAGAAAGTTTTTAACTAAGCATCCCTCCCCGAGCGAAATCCCGATTCTTGAATCAAAGGTGATCATCATGGATTGTTTGGGTGTAAGCCTTATGTCCTAAATTGGAATTCCCACCATACCGCCAAGAGTTCGCAATTGCCTGAAGGCAGCGACTTCATTGTGTTTTCCACACGCTGGGAATCCAAATTAATTGTGCACTCCACTGGTGCAACAGCATTCTCTTTCCAGCTCCACCCAATCTCCGCAAGGACGGTCTGAGTGCCACTGACAATTTGGCTCAATTGGTCTGCTTTGTAATACCAGAATCACGGTACCAAGCTAATCCCCCTTTCATAACTGGCCGTTTGTAATATGCTCTTTCGCAAATTCGTGGGCTTTTGTTGTTCCAAAAAATCAGTATCGAGACTGTAATAAGATGACATCAGCTTGAATACTCAGTACTGGTAGGGTCTGGAATAGATAGAGCACCCTGGTAGGATGTTTCATTTTAAACAAACTCATGAATCTCCCAACCAATAAATTCCAAATCCGGCCCGATTCTTATACCGCCCTTAAGTCCAAAACAATTTCGGGTAAATTTTCTTTATAGAGTGAATTATATTCTACCCCCTGGTAATATATACCGCGAGGTATTTGATCGAGGAGGCTTGCCATTTGAAATTTAATTTATTTCTAATATTTGTCTACCGGACGTGGTAGATTTATGTTGAGGGCTTCCCGATTTTGTCTGATGGATTTTTGAACCCGAAATTTGATTGAATTTCCCCCCCCCCAAAATCTCAAAGACATTGGCAGGGAGGTGATGGGTTTGGACAGTGTCATGATCACGTCTCCGCATACAGCGCATTTATACTTGATCCTTACCTCATCCCCTGATAATATCGCGTCCCGCGTAATGGATCTGCGCTGCTAGAGTCTCTATAACAAAGGGCCAATAAAAAGCGGGGACAGGGGACAACCCTGCCTTGTGTCCCGCGACGATCTTAAATTGGTGGTCAGAAGGGGAAGCCCTGTGTCCGAACCCGAGCTGTATGGCCATTGTCAAATGCCATGATGGCCTCGAGAATCCCCCTTCAAATCCAATGCTCTCAATGCCTCCCTCATGTAGGGCCAACTATTCTACGAAGCTTTTCGCCGCGTCCAACTCAATACCATTGCGGTATATTACGTTTCTTCGCCATATAATCAACACAATTAAGCCAGCCTGTATTGTCTCCGCTTGCTGCCTCCAATAAAACCCCACCTTATCCGGGTGTATTGTCGGGGAAGGACGATACCCTCACCCTGTAGCTAGAAGTTTTAGAGAAATTTTATTTAACACATCGGAATGAATCATGAGAATGGGCCGTAGCTCTTACAGTCTTCCTGGTCCTTACCCGACTTATGGATCATTGAGATGGAGGCTTGGAGCATCTTGATTTGGAAATGAGGCCCCTGCGAGAATTTCATTGATAATTCAGAAGTTGGGTGCTAGTTTTTCAGGTATTTTTTATATATAGATTTGCCAGAAGCCTCTGGGCCATGGCCCTTGGCTGGCTTAAAAGTCCTTTATTACCTCAGCTAATTCTCAAGATAAGTCCCTTTTAGCGCATTCTCTCTCTGCCCTCTGCTCAATTTTGGGTATCGTGCCTCTTTTAAAAAACTTTTAGTCTCTCTCCTGTTTGTGTGTGTGTGCTGACCTTTATCTCCGTCGTAGAGAGTTTCATAATATCTGTTTAATTCCTCAACGATCATTTCTTGATTGGAGGTAATGTCCCCCCCCTGGGTCCGAAATTGATGGAAATACAGTAATTTGCACCTATTTCGTACTTTATTGGCATAAAGTAATCCTGGCTTGTTTGGCTTTTCTTTTTCGTAGAACTACGCCTTGACCAGGCCAACTTCCCTTCGGCCTGGGAGGTTTATCAACAGAGTGAGTTTAATTCTAGTGTCTTATATCTCTTAGGATTCATCCCGTTTATTTGGTGATGTGGGCCTCTGAGAGTTGTGCCGGCTCTCCTCACTCTTTTATCTTAGTCTCCTTCTCTCTCTTTTTTCTCTTTTTCTGGCGGCCAGATTCATCCAAATCCCTCTCATGGTCGCTTAGGGCCTCCACATAGTGTTTGACTGTGAGGACACACTTCCCTCATTGATTTTGAAATATGCTTGTTCAGTTTATCCCTATCTCCCGCTCGATCGGGTTTTTCAGTAGACTCGTTAGTTTCCAGTTTTGTTTCGCTCCGGTCTGTCCAGCGACTCGTGTGCAACCGCAGCTCTATTGGTGCGTGGTCTGACCAATAGATGTCATGAATCCGTGCGGAGACCACGGGACCACCCTGTGCGCTATCGATGAATAATCTATCCTGCTGTATCTGTTTTGGTGGTGGAGAAGAAGGTTATATTCTCTCGCGATAAGGGTGCTGCTCCCCTCAGTATCCACTAATTGGCAATCCCTCATCCCCTGGTTGAATTGTTAGTATGTCCCTGTTTCTGAGGTTGGTTATTCCCCTTGCATCTGTCCAGGCGGGTCTAGAGCATTTCCCACCCCCCTCTTTTTTAACAGGCGCCGAGCCAGGTGATGTGTCCTGGTAAGTTTTCTAAGTATTTACTGTAGGATGGTTATGTTGGGGAAAAATGATCTCTTGCATGCAGACTATTCCGCCTTTTTGCGGATGTAATCCCGGAGGCGATTTTTTCTTTAATATGGGTTGAATCCTTTCACTTGTGTGATATGATTGTTATTTTCCTTACCCATTGGTTGGTGTGTGTGACCGCTTTCCCCCGTGTCCCCTTGACCTGTTTTTCTATGGATGTCTTTTCTCGTGAGGAGGCTCCAACCTCTGTCGTTCCTGTTTCGTAGGGCGTTTCTTAGCCTTGGTAAGGGTCCGGGCTGGGGGGATCCATAAGGAAACAACTGGGGAGACAAACACCAACCCTCAACCAACAATTTATTACTTATACTGTCCCTCGATCCTTGCCCAGCCAACTGGTGACTCGAGTCCATCGCTTTGGTGCCAGAGGGTTCAGGGCGGGCCACCGCTCTCCTCAAACCGTCCCACCCCTCCTCCCCCTCCCCAAATGACTTCGCCCGAGCCAAGTGTACTGATCGTCACCTGACTCAGCTCGAGTTCCATGCGTGCTGCTAGGCAGGTCTCTGTCCTGATACCCCCTGCCCGCCTTTCCTGTTAACATAACTAAACAACCTTTGTACCGTAGCGCTACTTCTCTCTAATTCCCTAAATGCGAAACGTAACCACCCCCTTACGTCTGGTATTGCTTGCCTCTTCTTCTGTGAGCTACGACTTAGAGCCCCCCCAGGGCTTATGAAATACTTACTGGCGTCCCCACCCTTCGCTGCTCCGCCCTTTCTGGTTTATGTTAACCGGTTTCTTTTTCCTTTTTCGGCTGCTCCCCCCCCATCCTGGCTGCACCTGCACCCACCTGCGCTCTTTCAATTCCTCTCTCTTTCTTTGTACCTCTGTCCGTTGCTCCCTCTCTTGCGTGCTACTCCCCGTCCCTACTATAACCCAGCTCTCTTTCTCATCACTTGCTGTCTTTTTACCCGTTCCGCCCCGATCACATGCCGTCTTCTGTCTACTTCCACCTCCCTATTAAGCTCCCCTCTACTCCTACCTCTCCCTCCTCTTCCGCTCGCCTTCCCCTCTATCGCCTTCATAACTTTCCATCCCCCTATCCTTATCCTACCTTCCTAACCCAACTCATCTTCCTACAACCGCACTTCCTCGCACCTTCTATGTAACTTAACTTCCCCCCGCACATCCGTCACTCCTACCCATCCTTTCCCTCCTACCCGACCCCCTCTCCCTCCTCTTACCTGTCGTCCTACCTGGAACTCTCCTCTCCCCCCACCTATCTCCTATTCCTGTCTGTCTCTCTACTACGTCTCGGGGCCCTCCCTCTCCTGTAGAGTGCCCACAACTATACCTTGCCTTACTTACCTTCCTCCCCTCCCCACCCTCCCTCCCTCCATTACAGCTTTCTTCTGTATGTGTCGCCCCGCGGGGAGCGTGGGAGCGCTACTGCGACTGCCCTTGTTGGGGTCCCCCCTTCTTTGCCTCTCCGCTGTGTCCCGCGCTGTCCGTGCGCATCTTTCGTGCTCCTCGGCCCCGGAAATAGGTAACTCGCTGCCCTCTCCTGTCTGCCAACCTCCAAGAATGGCCGCTCCTGCTCCGCCCTCTGACATCACCGGAAGTCGGTCGCCGCCATTTTGGTCTTGTTTCGCGGCCCGACCGGCAGGGAGCGCGCCTCCCCATCTCTGCTCCTTGGATCTCCGGGTTTTGCGTTCCAGCATGCTGTCCTCAGTTCAGCCTCGTGCAGCCACCATCTTCGGATCTGGGCCTCTTCACCTTTCTTTCTCCCTGTGGGGGTCCCTCCTGCTCTCAGCTAGTAGTGCAACTTTAAACTTTCGATTATGGGAGTATGATACTTGGAGAACTGGGAAGAATGTGGGGCTGATGGCACCACTAACCATCCACCTCCCCCTCAGTCCTTGTCTTGGCACACGCCCAGATCGGTGATAATAACGGCCCTCTGTAGTCAGGTGGGGTCTGTGGTCTCCACCGGCTGTGGGCACACCTTTACGGGTTGTTTTTGCACCCAGCTTCTGTAAGAAGGCCCCCCTTCCTCTAAGCTCCCGCATAGAGACAATGGCTCGCCCATTCACGGACGGCCCTTAGTCGCGTAGATCCTGTGATAGGCGAGAGGTTTCCTTCGTCTTATAATCGTCAGTGGGGACATCTGGAAAATTAGGAGGCGAGCCCCTTCAAGTCATTGCTGGGCTGGCTCGGGGTTTTGCGTAGCCATGTTCCCGAGTGCATAACTATGCAGCCGCACTATTAATCCCGTGGTTGTTTCTGATTTAAGGGGCCCTCGACCGAAAGCCGATTGCACGATCCTTGCCAGCCTTTCCCATTCGTACACGTCCGTAGCAGGGATTCCCTAATGTTTTTTCCAGCCGGTAGCAATATCCCATCAGTCTCCCTCTGTCCTGGGACTCCTCTTTGCGCACGTTATTCCGCCGGTATCTCTTTTTCTCTGCATCCTCTTGGTGCGCTCTCGTATCTCATTTATTTGGTTTTGGAGATCAGTAGTCTTTTTTTCCACTTTTTTTGTGGCTTTGGTCGTGAGATCCAGCTGCTTTTCAATCTGGCCGGTCCGCTGCCCCCGGGATCCCCACTCCTCTTTAGATCGCTTTATCTGTTTGAAGCAGCGTTTTGAGGTCCGTATATAAACGTTAAAGTTCCTCTGACTCCTCAACCTGGCATCATCCTCGGGGTTGTCACTTCTCCTTCCCTGTCGTGTCCTTTGATCTGAAATCCTTGATTTGAAGAGGCCGTCCGCCATTCAGGGCCCGGTTGGCTCCTCCAGAGCTGCCAAGTACTCCGGTAACCCTTTTTTCTTCGGGTGTTCGTTATCCTTCTTTTGGACATCCTCCCGTCTAAATATTAATGTGTGGTGGCTTTCATGGTTTTCTTTACGCCTCCATTAAAAAGAGTCTTCTTTTTCTCTTGTTTAGTCAGGCCCAGGAACACAGAGCTCTCAATCTACGTAACGACCATGCTGTGCCTCCGCACATGCCTCGAGAGAGCAGTTTTTTTAAATACCAAAATTTGGCGTCCCTGTAAAATGCACTTCATCCTATTTAATAAATGGTGAACCATTAATTGTGAAGCTGCTTTCTACTTCAGGGAAAAGAAGGTGTTTAGCACGCTTTGTGCATGTCAAAGAGCTTAGATAGGCTCCTACTCACACACACACTCCCTCTTATCATATGTTCCAGGATGCATATTCTTAAGGTGCAAAAACAATTGCTCATTTACTACAGTTGTGACATATCCCGCAAATGTTAGTTTTGATCACGTACAAGAGTTATGGGAGCGGAACAACAACAAATCCTCTACCCTGCTAAAGATCCTCCTCTCAGGCCGTTTCTTGTGTATCGAAAACCGGTGCAAACGCCGCCCCAGGTCCTGACAAAGCCTCACTTCTGAGGAGCTCAAGGCATTTAACGTATAGGCGTCGCCTTTGTAAGGTCCTGGTGACGGAAGCGTCGCTTCAAAACATTTATTTAATCTTTCGCGTTGCGCCTTCTAGTAGCGCGACCTGCGACCACCACGAAATGTCCCCTGTAAGTCATGAATTTTTTCGGTGACCCTGCCCAGCGCTTGACTTCAGCGGGCACACCAATGAGATAGAACCGCTCACTGCCATGCCCCGAACCACGCCCCCCGTCCGCCGTCTCTTTCTCCTACACGTATAGGCAAAAATGCTGCTAACAACAGCGATGGATGAACGTCTACGTGCGCCGTAGCCAGGATATTAAGCGCGGGCCTAACCTCTCAGAATTTCAGTGGAGTTTACCTGTAAAAATCATCACGGTTCTCCCTTAAATACCATATTGAGTCAATTAGCAAAGCTTCCCTAGATATATGGTCCTTGGAGGTTGAAGCTTTGACACTCTTGGTCCCTCACTGATTTTCCCATTTAAGTACAGATTCAAATTCAGAATAGCTTGGGGCCGTAAAAACGACATATAATCACTAAACTATGCGCGCATACGTATTAAAAATATGTAAACCGCAAGTATTTCCTCGTCTCTCCCCCCCTTTGCCTATTTCTAAACTCGCCCTCCCCTCTCTCTCTCCCCCCATCCTCTCTCCCCATCCCCTCTCTTCCACCATCACTCCATCCCCTCTTCCCCCCGACCCTCTCCCATCTCCCATCTCCCATCCTCATCTCCTCCTCCTCTCTCTCTCCCCCCCATCCCCTCTCCACTCCCCGCCATCCCCTCTCCCTCCCCCCCCCCCCCCCACCCTCTCCCTCCCCCCCCATCTCTCTCTCCCTCCCCCCCCATCCCTTCTCTCCTCCCCCCATCCTCTCTCTCCGCCCCCCATCCTCTCTGCCCTCCTCCCCCCCATCCTCTCTCCCTCCCCCCCCATCCTCTCTCGACCTCACCCCCTCCCCCTCCCCTCCCAACCCCCATCCTCTCTCCCTCCCCCCCATCCCCTCCCCCCCCCCATCCTCTCTCCTCCCCCATGTGGGTTTCCCCCCCCCCTCCATTCTCCTCACTCTCCCCCCTCCCTCTCCTACCCCATCCTCCTCCCTCCCCATCTCTCTTCTCCCATCTTCCTCCCCGCCCTCCCCATCCCCCCCATCCTCTCTCGCCCCCCGCCCACCCTTCGCTCTCTCCCCCCCCCCCTCCTCTCTTCTCCCCCCCCCCCCTCCTCTCGTCCCTCCACCGCCCTCCTCTCTCGTCCCTCCCCATCCCTCCCCCCCATCCTCCCCCCCCCCCATCCTCTCCCCCCCCCCCCATCCCCTCCCCCCCCCATCCTCTCTCCCTCCCCCCACCCTCTCCTCCTCCCCTCCTAGCTCTTCACCTCCTCCCCCCCCTCCTCTCTCTGCCTCCCCCCTCCTCTTCTCCCTCCCCTACCCCCCTCCTCTCGTTCTCCCTCGCTCCCCCCCCCTCTCTCTCCCCCCCCCACCCCATCCTTCTCCCCGTCAGCCCCCCCTATCCTCTCCACCCTCCCCCCCCCGCCATCGTCCTCTCCGCCCCCCATCTCTCCATCCCAACCCTCCTCTCGTCACCTCCCCCGCCCAGCCTCCCCTCTCCCACCACTCTCCTCTCCCTCCCCTCCCTCACCCCTACCCCGCCACTCTCTCCCTCCCCCCCCACTTCTCTTCCCCCTCTTTCCCGTCCTCCCCCCCCCTCTCTTTCTCCCCCACCCCATCTCTCCTCCCCTCCTCTCCCTCCCCCCTCTCGCTGTCCGCTCGTCTGCCCATTTTCCCCAAGTCTCTCCCTCCGCCCCCCATCTCCTCCTCTCCCTCCCTCCCATCCCCATCCTCCTCCTACCCCATCTCCGCTCCCTCCCCCCACCCTCCCCCCTCTACCTCTCCCTCCTCCCTCCACGCCATCCCTCCTCCCTCCCCCATCCTCCCTCCTCTCACCCCCCCCTCTCCACCCCCCAGTTCTCCCTCCCTCCCCCCTCATCCTCCTCCTACCCCATCCTCATCTCACCTCCCCGACCTCACCTCTCCCTCGCCACCCCCTCCTCTCTCCCTCCCCCTCTCGTTCCTCCCCCACCCAATCCTCTCTCCCTCCCTCCATCCTCCATCCCTCCTCCTCTCGCACTACCTTTTTCCTCGCACCCCCATCCTCTACTCTCCCTATCTTCCCCCCATCTCCTCCCCCCCTCCCCCCCACTCCTCTCTTCCCCCACCCATCCCATCATCCCCATCGGCCACAAACCCCCCGCCTCCTCTCTTCCCTCCCACCCTCCACTCCTGACACCTCCTCCCCCTCCCACCCATGCGCGTCTCTCCCTCCCCCCCCATCGCTACCTCTCCCTCCCCCTCCCTCCTCCTCCGACCTCCTCCCCCATCCTCCCTCCCTCCCCCACCATCTCTCTCCCTCGCCCGCCCCCATCCTCGCTCACTCCCTCCCCCCCGCTCAGGGAAAGAAAGGAAAATAGAACAAGAAGGGGGGCTTCCTCCCTCCACCCCCTCCTCACCTACCTCCATCGCCCCACCAAATTCCCTCCCTCCCGTCCGCCACGTACCCCTCCTCCTCCCATCCCACCCCCCCTCCTCCCTCCAGTCGCGCACCATCACAAGCGGTGCCCTACCGTCCGGCTAGACAAGCCACTCGCACGAACCCCCCAATCCATTACGACCTCCCTCCCCCACCCCGTCCTCTCAATCCTCCCGCGCCCTCCTCTCTCCCGACCTCGTAGTGGGGAAGCGTCTTGTGCTCCCTCCCCTCCCATCCTCTCATCCGCTACACTCAGTACATCCCTCCCCCCCTCCGGTCTCGCGACCAGTCCCCCCATGTCCTCTCGTCACGCTCCCCCGCCTCCGTCGTCGTCCCTCCCGCACGCGATCCTACTCTCGCCGGCCCTCGCAACTACCCCGTTCCCTCTCTATCATGGAGTCCCTCCCCCCTCGCACGATAACCTTCGCGGTCCCGGTCCCCCGCAGGCGCCCTCCTCTCTCCGCCTCCCCCCCCCTCTCTTTCGCCCCGACCGGACACCCCTCCTCTCTTCCCTCCCCCCCCTTCTGCTCGTCTTAACCAGTCACACAGGATCCCCCCCCCCTCCTCTCTCCCCGACCCACCGCCCCACCTTCTCTCCACTGCAGCCCCCACCCCCTCCTCTACTAAAGTCCTCGGTCTCTCCCTCCCTGTAGCGCAGACCCGCCCCCTCGCATGATCTCGATACCCTCATCCCCCCCCTCACCTCTCAACTAATATGGGGTTAAGCTTCAGGCGAGGTCTAATATATACACGGCATCCGCCCCCGCCTCCTCTACTGGGATGTCCCCGTCCGCCCCCGAAAGATCCTCGTCGTCGTCCGCTCGCCCCCCCTCCTCGATCCCCCTCCCCCCCCCTTCCTCTCGGCCCCCGCACCCCCCATCCTCAATCCACCCGTCCCGTCCCCTCATCCGCTCCCCCTCCGCCTCCTCCTCCTCTCGCCCTCCCACCCGGGCAGCTCCTCTCCAAACCCATCTCCCCCCCATCCTCGTCCGCCTCCCCCTCCTCCTCGTTGGTCATTCCCTCCCTCGCCCCCCCTCCTCAT
Source organism: Ascaphus truei (assembly GCA_036426205.1). Taxonomy (NCBI): domain Eukaryota; kingdom Metazoa; phylum Chordata; class Amphibia; order Anura; family Ascaphidae; genus Ascaphus; species Ascaphus truei. The sequence goes on along the minus strand of WSYH01000137.1, from coordinate 98,706 downwards.
TCCCTAGTCCCGCAGCCCGTTCTCTCCACCCATGACATGCTCCCCCACCCTCGCACCCCCAGGCCTCCTCTCTCCCCCCCCCCATGGGCTCCTGCTCTACCCCTCAACCCCCCAAGCGCGCCGGTAGCTCAATCCCTCCCGGTGGAGGCCTCCCCACGACCAGGCAACCTCCCAGCACCCCCCTCCCTCTATCTCCCGCTCCCCCCCCTCCTCTCGTCTCCCGTCCCTACCCCATCCTCTCATCACCGTCCCCCCCCTCCTCTCCATCCCTGCTCACTTCCATCCCTCCTGCTCAGTCTTCACTCCCCCCCCCTCCTCTGGTCTCCCTCCCCCCCATCCTCAGCAATTCAGTCCGCTGACTCCTCCCCGCCCTGCTCTCTTCTGCCTAGTCCCTCGCGAAGTACACCCCCCAGATCCATCATCATCCCTGCCCACCACCCCATCCCAGTACCCTCTCCCTCCCCGTCCGCCCGCCCCCATCCTGCTCTCCTCATTCGGCGCCCACCCCTGCCTCTCGTCTTCGCCTGCCCCCCCCCTTCCTAACCGTCTCGGTCCCATCCGCCACACACCATCCGTCATCTTTCGCGCCCCCCCCTCCTCTTCTTTCCCCCACCCCCAAACTCCCTCTCCTTCCCATCCCCCACCCCTTCTCATCTCTCCCTCCCGCCCCCTCCTCTCTCACCCTCCCCCCCCTCCTCTCTCCGCTCCATGCCCAGCCCTGCCTCTCTGCCCTCCCCCCACCCTGCCTCTCGTACAGCCCCACCCCGCCCCCGTCCCTCCTCTCATCCCTCCCCGATCACTTACCCCCCTTCATCTCTCAGATAGAGCTTCCCTCACCCCTCCCTGCCTCTTCGCTCAACCCTCCCGTCCCCCCCACTGCCTCTGTCTCCCTCCCCCCCCCTCCTCTCTCCCTCCACGCCCACCCCCCGCGATCCTCTCATCCCTCCCCCCCTCCTCTCAGACTCTCTCCCTCCCCCCCCATCCTCAGTCTCCTCCCCCACCCCCCCCATCCTCTCTTCCTTCCCCCCCAATCCTCTCTGGCACCTCCACCCCTCCTCCAACTTCTTTCCCTGAAGCCCCCTCCTCTCTATTCCCCGGTCCCCCCTCCTTACTCTTTCCAGCTCCGCCCCCCATCCTCATTCTTTCCCTCCCCCATCTTTCCCTAACCCCATCCTCTCTTTCCCTCCCCCCATCCTCTCTTTCCCTCCCCCCATCCTCTCTTTCCCTCCCCCCATCCTCTCTTTCCCTCCCCCCATCCTCTCTTTCCCTAACCCCATCCTCTCTTTCCCTAACCCCATCCTCTCTCCCTCCCCCCCATCCTCTCTCCCTCTCCTTTTCCCAATCCAGAGAAGTCTCTATAGAAGAGGAAACAGAATCCCGGTAAGTAGTCCAGAGAAATGGGGGGAGGGAGGTTGTCTCTCTCCCCCTTTTGCTCCCTCCCCCTTTTCCTCTCTCTCTCCCGCCCACACCGCACCTCTTCCTCTAACAGTTGTACTAGCTTTCCCCCCTTGTTGGCTGAGCGAGCCGCAGTGTGTCAGCTTGTGGGCCGCAGCCTTCAGTGAATACTAGTAAGAATTTGGCTAGCTATAAAGCTATATAGGAGATCCAAATGAGAAAGTAATTTCTACAACTTAACTGGAGCAGCAACTGAAAAAAAACGGAAAAGCAAAGAAACAGAAAAGTCTCTTGTTTAATTAGGGTTCAGAAACACAACAATCAGATAACTTCAGTGCCTACATACTGCCACCAAAACACAGCCACAAAGCCTACCATTTATTAAGCTCAGTTCTTTGTGGAGGTTCTAGCCAACCCTGGGACACCCGCTGGTGTGTTGCCGTGACATAACACTGCGTGCCAGCGGAAGAAGCAGCTATTGTTTTAAATCAGCCACGCCTGAGAAAGGGTCAGGGCTAATGCGCTATTTCACCAACGAGAGTGCGCCAGCAGGTGCGATAACATTGGCTACATCTGTAACACAAAACAAACCCCCATTTTACTGCCAGAAGGGCTTGCAATGCATACGTAGTATCCAGCTCAACTCCAGTCCTCAAGGGCCACCAACAGGTCAGGTTTTCAGAATATCCTTGCTTCAGCACAGGAGGCTCCATCAGAGGCTGTCTGATGGAGCCACCTGTGCTGCATCAGGGACTGATTGAGCCACCTGTGCTGAAGCAGGGATATCCTGAGGACCTGACCTGTTGGAGGCCCTTGAGGACTGGCGTTGAGCCCCCTGCTGTATGTACTCCAACAATATGAGGGAGTATTCAAAGCGTAGTGAACACACTGTGGTGTGCAGAATATCTTACTTTCAACCACAATAAGTTGTGAATAATTGATACATCGCTAAAGCTATCTACGTTCCCACTGGTATTAAGAGAAACCTAAACACAGGAATTCTGCGTATTTTAATTCCTAGGCTCCGGGCAGAGCAGATTTGGTTGTTTTATCTAATTTTGCAGCTATTTTTCTATGAAAAGGGAATGTTGTGAAAGACCATTCCCAGGAATGCATTTATTGTCTCCACAGTGATAACAGGAAGCTCAATTTGGTTTTTAATATATGCAGGCTCACAATCTTTTTACTTTCAGTCATGGTTCCTGGTTTCTGCGTTCTTGTGACTTGTTGTGCTATTATAATGGAAATGCAGAACAAAAACTAAGCCTATAAATTAGGATTTACTAAAGAGATAACCGCATATAATAGAAATATTATACTGCCAATATTTAAAAGGTTATAGACGATAAAGAGATTATCTAAAGTCCCCTCAATGGAAACTGTAATTTCATATAAATACATTAGTATTTATGAGTTGCAGTAAAATATCTAAAACAATTCCGACACTGACGTGATTTAGGTTGTACGTAAGGTAGATAGGTGAGGCGGTGCCGCTGCCTTGTGATAAAGATTGCAAACCGGGATCTCTTGACAAAAGCTTATTGGCACATATAGCAAAGAGACTAACCCTTACGCGTTTCGCACGGAGGCCGCGCTTTATCAAAAGTACTCTTTGATAAAGCGCGGACTTCCGTGCGAAACGCGTAAGAGTTAGTCTCTTTGCTATATGTGCCAATAAAGCTTTTGTACCTTGTCAAGAGATCCCGGTCTGCAATTTATCACAAGGCAGCGGCACCGCCTCACCTATCTACATTTTCGTAGCTACCCTGGTTGGAGCACGCCGACGCTGTCTGGATCCCACATACAAACAGTGAGTTAATTGATTTCATTGCAACTGGTTTACCTCATATAAGATATACCTCGGGTCAGAGGCTATCGAGGAGACCACACCACTGTATTATAACGTGGCTACGAGGGACATTATATTCATATGGGACAGTCATTGTGATTAAAGTATTCAACAGCTACATGTTAACTTTAAAAATCTTGGATTCAATTGAGTTGCGTCGCTAGGGGGCGTGGGGCTCCCTTCTCTTCTACTGTATGTAAGGGAAAGGATCTCAATGTCCCAAACTCTCTAGTGTTCATTAACATGTAGAAAACTGATTTCCCCCCCCCCCAGCGATTGAACATTTCTCCGTGTGAAGACGCCAATGCAGATGCAAATTACTCTGAGCTTGTAAAAGAAGAAAGATCGCCAGCAACTAGTTTACTTTTAATGCCAGAACACAAGATTCAAACTTCTAGAACACTACCCCAAAATACCCCTATGAAGCCTCCAATTTAAATCGGTTCCTCTCCCTCAGCTTGTTGTGTATTGTCCACTGATGTAATATTCCGGTAATGTATCCTAGTCTTGTAGACAATGAAAAAATGATGTGACTTTCACTTTACTGGGGATCAACAGAGACGCTGAGCAGGGAACTAGAGCGCCTGGAGCGTGCCGCGAGACGGGGAACGAGAAGCTGATCTGCACACCTTAGTCACCGGTAGATGTGTCATGCCTTTTTAAAGATATACACCTGTGAGTGCGTTTTAGCATTTTATTATTATTACTATGGAGATGAAACTTCTTACCTGTTTTTGCGCTTAGTTTTTCCGTGGGATCTCTGTGGAAGCTGCAACGCCAACATAATGGACTCACAACTTACTAAAAAAAACAGTTATATTTCTTAAGTATTTTACCATTTAGATTTTGGAAGAACTTGAGCTCTGACCATTTTGAGTGTTACATTTATTTAAATGTGTTATTTTATCTACTATATTTAGGTAGAGCTTATTTTATTCTATTTAACTTTGTGCCCAATTTTTTGTAAACATACATATTTTTACCTAGCTGTCTACACCCTTGGCACTCTTGTGTGCACATATGTTTGTCTGTATATTTATTTATAAAATGTTTTACCAGGAAGTAATACATTGAGTTAACTCGTTTTCAAGTATGTCCTGGCACAAAATGTGTAGCTACAGCCAAGAGAAGACAGACGCTGCTGAATGTTAAGCTGTAGAAATGTATGCAGTGTAATAAAATAAAAATAAAAGCATCTTACAAGTATATGTAAACAGATTATTATACTAGACCAGTGGTGCGCAAATTGGGGCAGTGAGATTTTCTGGGGGGAGGGCGCGGCGGTTACAGATGCCCCGCACTCTACCCGAAGGGATTTAAATGAAATGTCGGGGAACGCACACAAGGCCTCTGTAACCTCCCTTAAATGGTCTCTGCCGGCTTCAAGCGACGCTTCGCCATGGTAACACGACGTTGCGTTGCCGTGACGTCAGAAGACGCCGGGCACCAGGTAAGGGAGGCCTTCTCCCCTTGCAAAAGTATTTTGACTTCCTCTATCTCACAGATATTTGGTGGTTTATAGCATATCCCTACAAACATTTTCTTTGTACTTTTACTTCCACTGCTAATTTCTATCCACAAGGTCTCTACATTTGCATTGTTACAGTGTTCACACCCTCATTGCCGAACATATCAGATCCATATCAATTAATGACTATAATAATATTCATATAGAGGTTTGGAAGCAATTACATTTTGAATGAAAAAAGAGTGAAAAGTGACACTACAGAGCTGAAGATGTAAACTACAGTAAGATCAATGTCATGTACATGTTTATTATTTAGAGCAGGGGGGGGGGGGGGGCATCTCCAGTCCTCAAGGGCCATCAACGGGTCTGGTTTTAAAAATATCCCTACTTCAGCACAGGTGGCTCAATCAGTGACTCAGTCAAAGACAGCACAGGTAGCTCTTCAGCACATGTGGTGGTGCTGAAGCAGGGATATCCTAAAAACCTGACCTGTTGGTGACCCTTGAGGACTGAAGTTGGCCTCCTCTGCAATAATGTCCATTCGATGTTAATGGAACCTGCAATGCAGCCTATACTTAACGATACAGACCCAAACAGGACTAAAGCAGACTTATAGCAGTGATGGGCCTAATTTGCTACTGCAGGTAACTGATACTCACACTTACTAAGTAGTTCTGGTACCTAAAATACCTTACAGCACCAAAAAACACACAGCAGCCCACTCAAGTGTATGGGCCAGAAGGGGTCTTTCGTCCCTGGAATGTGTCTTATAGAACGGCACCGCTTGGTAAGTGACTTGTCCAAGGTCTAATGCAGAATGTACTGGGTACCAAAGAGAGCTCTCTTCTGTACAAAGACATATTTACCTAAATATGCAGTATAGGGTGAGTTTAAGCATCCATATCAGATATAAGGCATATCAGGAAATGGCATTAATTCATTAGCTGGTGGAAACTGAAAGGGTTAATGACCTTTCAACTGATTTTCTCAAACATTTAATTCGGCTAATGTTCAGATCTACTGGGGACCTTCTACGCAGTACTATTGAAAAGAAATAGAATGGAAAAGGTCTCACACGCTGCTACTGCAGGAAGATTGGAAGATACAAGTGGGAGACTCGTCCTTATGCTGAACAATGCTGGACTCCTTTTCACAGCTCCTGCCTGCCGGCCAAAGATAACACACTTTTCACAGACTACCAATTTTCCTGTTGCTAGAAAAACGAACATGAAAAATCCCACTGCATGTGTTTGATATTAATGAAAATGAATAAAATGTGTAGTTATCGCATCAAGGTAAGCAGGGCTGTCTAATATTTCAAGAATTAACTTCTTTGCTGCCGGAGAGATTACCAATGACATTTGAAATGAAATGATGAGATCTGTTTACGGGCTTCGCTGAATTCAGGAGTCATCAATTAAAACCTATCATCCGTTAATCCTCTGTGTCCTCCTATCCCAAATTAATTTACTGTATGATGTTTTAATATCAGAGATATATTATTAATTTCTATTAGCTATTAGCTCTAAAAACAGCACAAATCTGTTTATTATCTTTCTTCTTCCTCTGTTGTTTTACATTGTAGAGGGAAGGCAAGGTATGTATTTTGCAGCGAATACAAAATAATGTAATAATTTAGAGGCTTGAGGAAAAGACGAAGCACTTTGTGTCCACTGATTCTGTACTTCCCTGTCCCAGGCCGAACTGTACAAAGTGTATGATGAGGACGGCATTGTGTGCCGAGGGCAGCAGTTCCCAACCTTTTCCTTGCATTGCGTGCCCCTACCTGGAAATATTTCTTCTGCCAACTCCTAATTAACAAATCTTATTGCTAGTCATCAGACTATTGCTAACAAAACTGTGTGACCAATCCCAGGCAGTATAGTATCCCGACCTTGTGACCCCAACCTGCAGGAGCTTCCAAAGTCACGCCCCACAATGCCTTGCAGACGCAGATGCAAAGCATTGTGGGGAGCGACTTTGGAAGCTCCTGCTGTAATTGACAGCTACACCGCCTATGCAAAGGTGCAGTTTTGAGCCTTACTAAGGGTGCGGTCCCTACTATACTGCCTGCGATCCTTCATTACAGATTTTTGGGGCAGACCCCTTGGAGACACCTCACAAACCCCCTGTTGGAAATCACTGCTCTAGGGAATCACAACGTTGATAGGAAGCATTTCACTAACTAAAATTCTGGTCTGCAGCTTAACCAGCGTATGGCGTGACAATGAATGAAGAAGGCACAGTATGAGGACATATGGAAGACATGCTGAAACACTAATTAGTATTCTATCTGTCCAGATGGATACTGAAGGTCACTTTAGTGGAAAAGGTTATTCATTGCTATCTAAATGTCCAATGAAATTTCAGTTTGCAGACATGTTTATGTCTGGAAAGTGAAGAAAGGCACGGTGATAAGATGTTCTTGCCAACACTTGAAAGGCAAATATAAAAGTAGTGTGCTTTTTTCAAAACGGGATCTTTGTATTTTTGTAATGAATTTAAATGATCGTAGGAAAAGGTAATACTGTACAGCAAAGGGCTCAAAATGGAAAAGATGAATGAAGTTGGTGCTGCTCTCAAACCTCGTGGCCAGTGAGCCCCTCACTTAGGCCTGGGACATAGTGATTTAATCAGTGCGGAGGCGCGCTGAGGCTCAGGGAAAGCGGTGCTTTCCCTGGCCTTACATGCGCACCGTCCGTGGGCGGGCCAGTGACGTCACGGAGCTGGTTCACCCTCATTGGGCGAACCGCTCACGTGACCGGCCCTGCGCTCCGGCGAGCGCCAAATTTGAAAACTTCTTGAGATACACGCTTCCCCAAGCGTGCGGACGCGTGCGCGAGCCCCTGCTAAAACCGCTCTCATTGCGGCTGCAGGGGCTCAGTGCCGAGTGTGAGCGCGGCTCAGCACGGCTCAGCCTTGCTCACACCACTATGTCCCAGGCCTTACCTGACGAAAGGCACTCCGAGGCCAGAAACGTATTGCTTTGCATTCTCCAGAAATACAATGGCACCAGAACTACACCAAGCTTGGATGTCCTGTCTTGTCCGTGTAAGGATGTATACAGCACAGTGAGTTATACTGACAAGTTCTGCTTGCTAACTTGTGTTTGTTTTTGCTTTTAAATTACAGTATATTTAACAACTCAAGCATTTGTGTAATGTATTATATGTTTGGTTGATACATCAAGCGCAATGTTCATTTGTTTTTCAACCATACACAGTTATTCTAAACAGATGATCATCTGTTCCCAGGGCAGTCAGAGAATCTTGTCCTTGTAATGTACAGTGCGGATGTCAATTATAAATACAAGAATGACATGAAACATTGAAAATGACAGATGTGGAAGGAAGCCAGTGTAAGCAAGAGGTGAGTGCACACAAAAGTGCCCCATGCTTGCAGAGATACTTACCTCCGTAGGGGGTGCCGGTATCTCTGTTGAGTTTAAATGTCCTGGTCACGCGGGCCAATAGGAAGCTGCACTGGATGACGTCAAGGCTTCCTATTGGCCCGCGTGACTCAGCACATATAAACGCCGTCATTATGTTAGGCACATAGTTCCCTGACTGCAGATTGTGGCAACACTACAGAGGTGAGTATCTCTGGAAGCAGGGGGTCGCCGGAGCTGAAATTAACACGGTTCAGCTGTGGAGACCCCCTGCTTCAATCCTGTAATAAATAAATACATGAAACCTATATTGCTGCTTTAATTAGCACCCAGTGCTGTGTGGATATGAATCCAAAAGTCGATGCTAACAAGATCCACAGCTTCCAGAATAAAGCATATATTTGAATTTCAAAGTTCATCAAAAGAATTGTATATTACCTCTGTGTGTGGCTACCCTTGAAGCATATAGTCAATGGTATAAATAAGTCCTATTAGATGACTGGGATGAGACCATACGGTATTTCGTGGGTTGCCTGTATGGCTGGCCCTGGCATAAATGTGAACAGTACTGCACAAGCCACAGAGGTACGGAGGAACAAAACAGATCAGGGGTACAGCCTCCCCTAACTAAAAATGCAAGCAGGAACAAAACAGATCATGGGGTTACAGCCTCCCCTAACTAAAAATGGAACTCACCAGCAAAAAAAAGATTCTCTTTTGTTTATGTTTATTTGTATCTTTTTATAAATAGTTTTTACTGATCTTTTTTTGTTGGTGAGGGGCGGATGTACCCCTGATCTATTTTGTTCCTGCTTGCCGTTTTTGATCGGAGAGACGCCACAGGGGGATAAGGATCACCCGTCTGGGTGCACCGCGCTGTTGTTGAGGCGAGGGGAACAGTGATGAATCGTGAGTACAAGAGGTACTCCACACCGGATACTTCAAAGGAGACATTGTTTTATTCATTGCAGCCATATTAGTCTGGCCGTGGGAGATATAATTCCCCTTGGTGCTACAGGTCTGATTCACACAGATCGGTTTAATTCTCCACCCCTCTATTACCTCCTATACGAGCAGCGTGTATTTCTATTTAACCCCATTTGGACCCCGTCTTTATTACCTACACATTTTGGCTTCATATAGCCACCGGGGCTGTTCCTGGAGCTTATAGACATTTTTTCCTATCTACACCGAGGTACAGAGCCTGAGGAATCCTGTCTCACAACCGCCCATGTACACACCACTGCATCAGCCCGAACACGCAATTTCCCATATTACTTGATTGAAGAGGACAAGCAAAAATAGAAACGGGGCAGAGCACTGCCAACAAATTGGAGGAGGCCAGTATAGAAAAATATGAAATTATTTATTAATCAAACAGATCATAACAGACCCCTAGATAGCTACACAACGCAACTATGCGTTTCGGGCAACAGTGCATTGTGTAGCTATCTAGGGGTCTGTCATGATCCGTTTGATTAATAAATAATTTCATATTTTTCTGTACTGGCCTCCTCCAATTTGTTGGCAGTGCTCTGCCCCCGTTTCTATTTTTGCTTGTCCTCTTCATGGGCAGAATCAGCACGCTGTTGGAAACTTGCATCCTGGACTTCATGGAGAATACCATGGACTTTACTGACTGAGTTATTTCAATATTCATGCTTTATGTCAGCTTTGAATGGGACACAGTGTGTACTATAAAAATGTGCTAGCTAGTACTACAGATGCAGCGGCCGTTATTGAAACAAATCGCAGAGCCATTTTCGTGTGCGCTGCTGTACTCCACATGGCACGAACGTCGCCAATCGCCCCAGGCACACGTGTTTATCACGGCTGCTTTGTTTGAATTTCATGGATTGTGTGCAATTAAATGCAATGAAATGAATGAATTGTAATGTGTACAGTACTGTGCTACTGTGTCTCTTTCAGGTGTTTAAAAGACAAAACACTAAAATGACATTTTCTGCAGTCTCCGCACTCACGTCTTAAGGCGGTACGGTTGGAAAAAATCCCGCGCCATGACATGGGTATTCCGAGGTATACACCGCGTGATTTGTTTCAATAATGGCCGCTGCATCTGTAGGTACTAGTTCCTCAACCCTTGCTATGGGATGCTGATCAACTACTTAATACTCACTGGAATTGTTGCATGGGATGCTTTAATTGATTACAAAGATACAATTAACCTTTGAAGCACCGGTTCCTATTGACGTCTATGTTTTGATTGAAGAGGAGAAAAATACAACTCACGGGATAGTTGTATTTTAGCACCAGCTGTTCTTTAGTATGTTGCATGGTACAACGCTCCGGACTTGTAAAGGTCACCTTTGGGACATGTGTGCTGGGTTTCTGCCCAAGAATCAGGCACGCCCCCTCTTACCTCATCTCAATTTGAAAAGAAACCATTATCTCTGTGATAAATGTGTCCCTAAATGCACAAACAAGTGAAACAGAAGATGCTTGGAAGTGACAGAGAATGTGAATGAAAAAAACAAAGTGCTTCCAATTATGCTTTCCCCCTGCATTTCTTCTGATAAATGCTCCATGTCAATTTCCAGTTTGCAAGAAAAGGATTGAGCTCTTCAACACCTTACAAGTGCAGGCTGTCCTTGCCAGAGCCAATTGGTCTCTAAACTTGCCCGGCGTCATCACTTTTTGGGGCTTAATAAAAGCACACATGATGAATTTAGTTTTAAATATTACGAATACTCAGAGATTGGGATTATTTTACAGAACATAATATATCCATACTATTGTATCTAATATAATACAACTAATTTAATAGATACAAATAATAAGATGCAGACAAATAATGTATGCATTTCTCAGAGAAAATCCCCTTAGTGGCCTGTATTAATGAGAAAACAAAATTGCAATCTGGGAATCTCTAGTAATTCTAAATTGTTCAACAAACTTCTATTAATGAGTAATAACAATTCAATGAACATACAGATGTGGCGAGCCTCAATGCCATGCGCAGTCGCGGCCCCGAAGGTTAACGCTGGAGGGGGTCCCAATCAGAAGCTTGGCCCTCCACCTGCCACTGCATCGCAGCGCAGCGCACACTGTCCCGGGGCACACAGACTTTTCCTTGTTTGTCCGTGGAGCCGAGTAAGTCTTGCTACATCTGTACGCATTATTTGCACCATTCTCTATAGCAGGGGTGCCCAAAGTGGGGGGCGAGAGATTTTTTTGGGGGGGCGCGGCGTTCGCAGAGGCCCCGCGCTCTTCCCCAAGGCATCTAAATGAAATGCTGGGAGACGTGTGAGGACTCTGCAACCTCAACATAGTTTGACTCTGCCGGCTCCATGACTCGTCTCCATGGCAACGCGGCGTCAAATGACGCAGCGAAGTCATGTGATGTCACACGTCACATTCCGGCAGATTATGCTGTGGGTCACGTGACATGGGGTCATTTGACGCTGCATCAAAGTTAGGGGGGGAGGGCGCGCGAGCACCAGAGGAGGCAAGGCAGGGGGGCGCAGCAGCAAGTTTGCGCTCCCCTGCTCTGTAGCCCAACTTGGAATCAGCGTTGACTCTATTGTGCAGTCTGTAAGCTTCTGTGACTGCTGTAGCCGTGAGGGTGGCTTACCTTTGGCATTTTGCGCAGATTAGGCGATAGCTTCAAGCTGGTGACATGCCCACGGTCATCTCCAACGATGATGATCGGGTAGATAGGATTGAACTCAATATGGGTTAGTTTCGTTTTCTTTTTGGCTACAACAGCCTGCTGGCAGATTGCTTCATACTTATTGATGAACAGGTCGAACACATGGACCTGCAAGAAAAGTAAGACAAAAAGAGAAATGTTTTCATTAAGCAATAGTTAGAGGCTGGCCAGAGGGAATAAACAAAGAAGAAAAAAAGGGTGTGTGTGGCGAGCAAGCGCATTTTAAGTGAAACTTCTTTGTGTTTTGTCACTGAAATTGTAATTATACTCTCAAAAGTTTTTCATTCAATCAAAAACATCAAAATCAAAATACAATATCAGTGACAAAACACAGAGAAACTTCACTTGGAACGTGCGTGCTCGGCACACACCCTGGTTTATTTTTTTTGTCCATCTTCATAAATGTCATGGATTTCTGTGCAGATTTTCTCTAATTTTAATCAAATCATTGGGATTACTGCAATTTTCTGTTTTGAATCAAAGTTGTTGTGCTTATTTCCAAGATAAAGCAAAGTCCGGACCAAGATTTAATGGCTTTATTCATGGGGAGAGCCATTGTTTCAGTTCAAGAACAGCCACATCTTCTAAATGGAAGCACATTGGAAACCCCATTCAGTTTCATTAGAGTTTCCCATTAGTAACGTGTGCATAAAACTTTCCTCCATGTGTTGTGGCTGGAAGCTTTACTGAGCTGAGACTACGCTTCTAAAATAAAACGTAATAATTTTTTTTTGTCAATTAAAACTTTTAATATGTCTGTGAAACTGGGACCCGTTTAGAAATCACACGCAAACTTAACTCTAACGCCAGGATATGGCACGAACTGTAGGTGCAGTGTAGAGATATTGGTCTGCTCCGAGCAGGAGCTGACGTCACCCTCTGATATTCTGGTATTGCAGCCACACACAGTGTTGTACATAGCATTTTTCATGCACATTTTTAATCTGGTGCCCCAAAGAGCTTTCTTTCCAACTATGTTCTGTCTGACATGCAAAGGGGTGAGTATTATTACAGAAGGATTCCGACTGATGCCGTTACCACTTGGCCAATCTTTTCTCCCATAAAACTGTATTTTCTTGGTCCCTCTGTCTTTTCTTTCTCCTGATCTCTCTCTGTATTGCTCTGTGCACACACGCAGCAGAGATGTGTGTGTGTGTGTGTATGCCTCTGCGCATGCACAGGTGGAGATGGCTGCCTCTGCGCATGCACTGGGGGTATTGGCTGCCTCTGTGCATGCGCTGTCGGAGCCGGAATCCTCTGAGTGTAAGCTGGCGGTGCCGGACTCTTCTGCACATGCGCAGGGAAGAAAGTTGTTAGTGGCTTCCGCGCATGCGTAGAGAGGAAGGTGCTACCTGCTTCTGCGCTTGCGCGGGGAGGAAGACGTCACTTCTGTTAAACACTTCCGTCACCAAGAAGCAGATTTGTCCAAGTGAAATCTTTGTAGGTAGCTGCCAGCAAAGAAGTTTCACTTAAAAAATATGAAGGGCCGTGAGATGCAAACCCGTCTGGTGACATCATTTTTCGGCGATAGAAGAAAGGGATAATACAAGAGTTTTGTTGAGTGAAAAACTATGGTAATAATGGTAGAGGACAGAGACTTTCCAGTACTTCAAAAGAATCACCAGGGTATAAGAGGGTATTCAGAGAACAAGAGATTGTAACATATCGAAGAGCGGTTATAAAAAAGCCAGTTACCAGGGCAGCTATGGGACACACAGCTTTCAGCAAACGTCGTGTCTCGTTTTGTAAACCTTTAATCATAATGTCAGTGCTATATAAAAGAATAAACAAAGTGTAAATGGTTATTAAAGTAATAAGTAATCAATAAATGAAGGTAGCATTACAGAGTATCCCCTTCTCCCCATGTAATATCAGGAAGTAAAGATGTACAATAGCTAGTGTATCATGCCCTAGCACAGGGGTGCGCACACATTTTGTCCTGCGTTCTCCTGCATGCTCTCCCCCATCGCTCGCGCCCCCACAAACTTTGTCTCAAGCATCAATGGTTTTGGCGCAGACCTGGTACATTGGCGCAGACCTGGTACAGTGGCACATCAAATGACACAGCGGAGTCGTGATGTCACGTCACGTCACGTGACCCCGCGGCATCATTTGATGCCGCATTGCCATGGCGATGTGTCACCCGAAGCTGTCTGAGTCAAGGTAAGGGAAATTACAGAGGCCATGCGCCGTTTTAATTTAAATGCATTGGAGAAGAGAGCGGGGGCTCTGTAAGCGCCGCGCCCCCCAAAAAAAATCTGGTGCCCCCCAGTTTGCCCATCCCTGCCTTAGCAGTCTGAATCTCGGCTAATTCAGGCTCTGCAATGAATATAATGCACCTCCAAAACACCTAACCACACGTCACGTCAACCCCCCGTCCCACCAGTTTTTTTGTTTTATGAAAAAAATCAAGCTATTGGGTATGAAAACATTATCTTTATATTCCATGCAGAAAATATAATTCACACTATCACTTGCATTCTCCAAATAGAAACACACCGCAATCGAAATGTTTTGTAATGCCTGCCACAATATGCAATATATTGGCAAATGGTGAGAACGCCACTTTGCATATATAGGGAAGCAAGTGATGAAATAACCAGACATGGGAACAATTGTGTTTTTCAATCAGTACAACTAGAAGGACGTATGTGTGCTAGATTTATACAAGCTTGTTATATTACTTGGAAAAGCTTGGAATAAGCTAGGAAGGGATTGGCGATTCACAAGACTGAGGCACCTATTCAATATTCTTTGAAGCTTGCACATAGTGAGAGATATTTTGGTCTCATTCATTTGGATGGAGCTGAACTCTTCTCCAGTGCTGGGAAACAGCTTTGCCGCATATTACCTTGTGGCCTAATCATTGCCTACTAAATAATACAACTGTATTTGTATTTCCACTTTCCCCGGACTTCCTGTGATTGTACTGTTTGTGCCTTATACATTGTGCTTGCACAATGAATTGCAAAACTGCTCATTGTGATCCCGTAAATTCAAATTACTGAGCATAAAAACATTGAAAATGACAGCAGAGGAGAATAATTTACACTTTCACTAACTAAGGGTAAAGAAGAAAAGCTTGTTGAATGAAAGTAGTATTTGGTGCACAGATCATTGTTTAAGAATATGTTTGTTCTTGAAATGTCTTTATTGTGATATGATAAGTCACCCACCATTTCTATATAGGTGACAGACATATGCCCACATCTAGATTGTTAGCTCTTCAGGGCATTGACTCCTTTTCCTAATGTTACTTTTATGTCTGAAGCACTTATTCCCATTATGTGTTATATTATTATGTCACGTGTTACTGCTGTGAAACGCTACAGTGGCGAGAAACAATGTGTGAACCCCAATCATTATTACGGAGATTCAATAGTTTTCCCATGATAACCTTCTTGAATCAAAACCCGTGTTTTCTTCAATATCAAAAAGGGTTTATATTAACCAATTCCATGTCTTTTGAACAAAATGATGTATGAATATGCCAGGGTTGCGCAAAGTTTTTTTTGCTGTGCTCCCCCTGTGTGCTGGCCCCAGCGCTGGCGCCCCCCCTCTCCAGTGACCCAGCGTCAAATGATGCTGAGGGTCACGTGACATCACGTCACGTAACCCGCAGTGTCATTTGATGCGCGTTACCGTGATGACGCGTCACGTCACATGATGCCGTGTTGTCATGGTGACGTTTCCAGAAGCCGGCTGAATCCAGGTAGGTTGAGGTTGCAGAGGCCTCGTGCAATCTCCCGACATTTAATTTAAATACCTCGGAGAAGAGTGTGGGGCCTCTGCGACCACCACACCCCCTCAGAAAAATCCCACGCCCCCCCCCCCCCCAGTTTGCGCACCCCTGAATTAGACAAACAATGAGTAATTAAGAGTCAGGGTATGTGCAAAAATAAGTGAAACCCTAGTTTTATCAGCTAAATTAAATAGCTAATTAGAATCAGGTGTTAGAATAAGTACTGTAGGTAGATATTTAGGGTTGAGTTTTGGAGGCCCCATCCTATATAAAGATCAGAAACTTCGTGAGTTTGGTCTTCACCATACAGGTGTGTGAAAGCACATCATGCCACGATCAAAAGAAATCACAGAGGGCCTCAGAAAAGAAGTTACTGATACTCATCAATCTAGAAAGGGTTACAAAACAAAAGTTAAGGATTTGGGGATCCACGAATTCACTGTCAGACAGAGTCTACAAATGGAGAAAGATCAAGATCATAGTCACTCTACACAGGAGTAGTCATCCTACCAAAATCTCTCCAAGAACAAACCAGCAAATCATCCAGGAAGTCACAAAGAACCCCAGAGTAACATCCAAGGATCTGCAGACCACTCTCGCCGTAGCTAATGAGTGTTCATGATTCAACTATCAGAAAAAACTGAACAAGAATGGTGTTTCATGGAAGGATAGCCAAGAGGACAACACTGCTCTCTAAAAAGATTATTGCTGCCTGTCTGAAGTTTGTCAAAGAGCACAAGACTTCTGGAACAATGTTGTCTGGACAGACAAGTCAAAGGTAGAACTTTTTGGCCTCAATAAGAAACGTTATGTTGGGCAAAAACAAAACACTGCATTCAAACAGAAGAATCTCATCCCAACTTCAAGTATGGTGGTGGAAGTGTGATGGTTTGGGGCTGCTTTGCTGCCTCAGGACCGGGACGGCTTGCCATCATTGACACAACCATGAATTCTCCTTTGTATCAGAAGATTCTTGAGGAGAATCTCAGGCCATCCGTCCATGAGCTGAAGCTGAAATTAAAGTGGATCATACAGCAAAACAGTGATCCTAAACATATAAGCAGATCTACAAAAGAATGGCATTTTTAGAATAGCCAAGTCAAAGTCCAGACCTAAACCCCATCGAAATGTTGTGGCAGAACCTGAAGCAAGCGGTCTATGCAAGGAAGCCCTCAAATGTCACTGAGTTGAAGCAGTTCTGTAAGGAGGAATGGGTCAAAATGCCTCAAAACCGATGAGACTGACCAGCAATTACAGGAAACACTTAATTGAAGTCATTGCTCCTCATGGGGGCGCCACCAGGTACTGAATCTGAAGGCTCACATACTTTCTCACACATGGATATTGAATGTTGAATCATTTGTGGTTGAATAAATGTTGAACATGTGTTGTGTCATTTGTTGGATCAGGTTATCTTCATCTATTATTAGGACGTAGATTATGATCTAATAACATTTTAGGTTTGAAATATGTGACACAAACTTTTTCTCGCCATTGTATGTTCTGTACCTGGATGGCGCTATATAAATAAAGATATGCATAAATACCATAGAATACATCGTTCCACCTGGCTTGCTGTGATGGGACTGGAAGAGGTATAGAAATGCCGTGCAATGCAGGACCAAACTAAACTAATTGAAGTGAGAGGTAGTGTCTCTTGATTGGACACAGGGTCAGATGACCTACCTCCACCATTCAGGGCAAGTGCTTGAACTGGGGGAAACCCATGATAACTCCTGGCAACCTGCCCTTAGCAGGGATTATACCAGGAGGAGAATAGGACTATAGCCCCATTTCTTACCAGGGCTACACTTACAATCTTATACTATATTAGTGAAAGCACTGTATGCCTGCATGCATACATGCATGCCTGCCTGCCTGGATGTCCGGTGTCCCTAGGGGCAATCTCATTGGTCCCTTGGGCCGCCCGCCCCCGCACACCTCTCATTGGCCTCACAACACTCAGACACGCACCCCCTTGGCCCGCCCCCACACCCTCTCATTGGCCTGAGGCGGAGTGACGGCCAAAGGTCCAAAAAAAAAAAAAAAAAAAAAAACACACACACACACACACACACCTCTCCCCCTCCCCGCTCCAAATCACCCCGCTCCAAATTACCTCTCCCCCTCCCCCAGCGGCATCACCTCTCCCCCTCCCCGCTCCAAATCACCTCCCCCCTCCCCAAATCACCTCTCCCCCCCCCAGCGGCATCACCTCTCCCCCCCCCTCCCCGCTCCAATCACCTCTCCCCCCCCCCCCCGCTCCAATCACCTCTCCCCCCTCCCCGCTCCAAATCACCTCTCTCCCCCCTCCCCGCTCCAAATCACCTCTCCACCCTCCCAAGCGGCATCACCTCTCCCCCTCCCCGCTCCAAATCACCTCTCCCCCTCCCCGCTCCAAATCACCTCTCCCCCCTCCCCAGCGCCATCACCTCTCCCCCTCCCCCGCTCCAAATCACCTCTCCCCCTCCCCGCTCCAAATCACCCTCTCCCCCCTCCCCGCTCCAAATCACCTCTCCCCCCTCCCCGCTCCAAATCACCTCTCCTCCCCCTCCCCCGCTCCAATCACCTCTCTCGCTCCAATCACCTCTCCCCGCTCCAAATCAACCGCGGGGGAACGCAGGCTGCCACGCGGCGCGTAAGATGGCGACCCCCTTCCTCCCTCGTGGCGCCGAGTCAGACATGGCGGCGCCCGAAGTACAGGTAGTGTCGCTGCCTCCCCCCCCACCTCCGGCCCAAACGAACTGAGAAAGGGCGCATCAACTGAGGTGTGTGTGTGTGTGTGTGTGTGTGTGTGTCACTGTCCACTGCCCCCCCCTCCTGTCCACTGCCCCCCCCCTCCTGTCCACTGCCCCCCCTCCTGTCCACTGCCCCCCCCTCCTGTCCACTGCCCCCCCCCTCCTGTCCACTGCCCCCTCCCCCCCCTGTCCCACTCCCCCGCCCCCACTCCTGTCCACTGCCCCCCCCTCCTTCCCCCTGCCCGCCCGCCTTCCCTGTGCCCCGCCCTCCTCCTGCCACCACTGCCCCCCCCTCCTGTCCACTGCCCCCCCTCCTCCCCCCCTCCTGTCGCACTGCCCCCCCCCTCCTTCCACTGCCCCCCCCCTCCTGTTCCACTGCCCCCCCACTCCTGTCCACTGCCCCCCCACTCCTGTCCCCCCCTCCCTTCCCACTGCCCCCCCCCCCCTTCCTTCACTGCCCCCCCCCCCCTCCTGTCCACTGGCCCCCCCCCCCCTTCCACTGCCCCCACCTCCTGTCCACTGCGCCCCCCCTCCTGTCACTGCCCCCACTCTTCCACTGCCCCCCCCCCCCCCTCCTTCCACTGGCCCCCCCTCCATCCCTCGCCCCCCCACCCCTCCTGTCCACTGCCCCCCCTCCTGCCCCCTCCTGTCCACTGCCCCCCCCTCCTTCCACTGTCCACCCCCCTCGCCACTCCTGCCCCCCCACTCCTTCCACTGCCCCCCCCCTCCTGTCCACTGCCCCCCCCCTCCTGTCCACTGCCCCCCCCCCCTCCTCTTCCACTGCCCCCCCCTCCTGTCCACCTTCCGCCCTCCCCCCCTCCACCTGTCCACCCCCCCCACTCCCTCCCCTCCCTTCCACCCTTCCCCCTCCCCCCCTCCCCCCCTCTCCCCCTCTTCCCCCCTCCCCCCTCCCCCCCACTCCTCCCCTCCCCCTCCTGCCTCCCCCCTCCCCCCCTTCCTCCCCCTCCTCCCCCTCCCTCCCCTCCTCTCCCCTCCACCTCCCCCCCTCCATCTCCTCCCCCCCACCCCTCCCCCGCCTCTCCCCCCCCTCCCTGCCGGAGAGGAGGACAACGGGAGACGCAGAAGGAAAGAAGGAGGGATGTGGAGCTAGGGCTTGCCTCCCCCTTGCCCGTCACCCCCCCCCGCCCGCTCCCCTTAGTAGGGAGGTATCACTGCACCACGTGGCCTTCGCCTCCCCCCCGCCCCGGAGCCCCGCCACCCACCACCCCCCCCCTCTCCCTCCACCCCGTCACGCCCGTCCCCCCCACCACCCACAACGCGGCCGTCCATACCCACCCCGTCCCGAGCCTTCCTCGCCCCCCCCATTCCGCCCCATCCTCCCCGCCCCCTCGCCGCTCCAGTCCTCCCCCCGCCTCCTCCTCTCCCCCGTGCGGCGCCCCTCCTCCCCCCCTCGCCATCCCCCCCCCATCCAAGGACCCGGCTCCTCCAACCCCCCAATGCACAGCCCCTGCCTCTCTCCCCCCCGCCCGGTCCCGACCGGCGCCCTCCTCCCCACCCTCGAGCCCCTCCACCCCTCATCACGCCCCTCCCTCCCCCCTCCTCCTTTCCCCCGCCCCTTCTCCCCTTCCCATCCGTTGCTCCACCCCCCTGTTTGACTCCCCCCCCCCGCCTTACCCCCCCCCCCCTGCCTTTACGCCCCCCCCCCTGCCTTTGACGCTCCCCTCCCCTGACTCCCCTCCCTGTGCTCCCTCCCGCGGCGCTCCACTCACATCACCTCCCACACACTGATGGACACACACACACTGACTGAACACACACTGACTGAGCACACACACTGACTGACCACACACACGACTGACACACATACCGACTGACACATGCACACTACTGACACACACCACCGACACACACACACCGACTGCCGCACGCCCAGCACACACACCCCCACACACACACTGACTGCCGCACGCGCACACACACTGACTGACTGCCGCACGCACGCACACACTGACTGACGCGCACACAAACCATGACTGACGCACACACACACGCACACACTGACTGAGGCACACACTGGACTGGTGTGTGCGTCAGTCTTGTTGTTTGTGTTTCTGCCTCAGACTCACTGACGCGCGCACAAACACACAATGTGACTGACGCACACACGCTACATGAAGCTGTAAAGGAGGGAGGGAGGGGGGGGACTGGATTGATGTGAATGGGGGACAAACAGAGAGAGGGGGGAGGAGAGAGAGAGGAACAGGAACATTACATCCCGGGCAACGCCGGGTCTCTCAGCTAGTGTACTATATAGGCTGTGACGGGGTTTTAACCCCTGTCTAAAAGGGCTCCAAATAGAAAGCCTGTATTAGTCTGAGTCCAGCAGCTTTTTCTGATACGCTTTCTGTGCTTATAATGGACTGTGTACCTTAAACTGACCACATAGACATTGAAGGTTATTCCATGTGGCACTGCCCCAGTCGGCACTGTCTCAGTTTATTGAATAACCCTCATTGAAACGATGCAGAGTCCTAAAAAAAGCTACGGTTGCATTTCATTTACTATGGTGGTGATTTATCCCTTTGTGACAGTGAGTGTATCTATATCTGCATGAACCACGCCTGTTTGTTTTCCTATGCATATATGCAAGAACTGAGAATACCGATGTAAGAGACGAGTACAGAGGTATTACCAGGGAGACATAGATTTGGGGGAAATAGACATTACTCTAATATCTTACCACCTTATTTTACCAATATATTTTTATCAACTTACTACGCAGTGAGAGGCCTGCGCTTTCTTTCTTTCTGCACAGTATGCAAAAGCAATGCAAACTAAAACAGAAAAATAAATGTTCAGGCTTTCCTGTCTGAGTTTAGTACTATTCCCTGTGGGTTACAGCACGGGTTCTAAACTCAAATCCTCAAGACACCCCTCCTCCTCCCAACATTTAAGGTTTTCCAGAAATCCCTGCTTCAAAGTCAAAGACTGAGCCGCTGATTGAGCCACCTATGCTGAAGTAGGGACTGATTGAGCCACTTGTGCTGAAGCAGGGATTTCCTGAAACACTGACCTGTAAGGGGGATCTTGAAGACTGGTGTTGAGAACCCCTGGGTTACAGGGTCGCTATCCCCTTCAGAGACAAGAGCTGGAACTTGACATTTATACTTTGTCACTATTTCTATTAATTCAGAAGCATGAGTATATTACAGTATTACAGTTGGCCAGGGGAGCTTCCCATCTGTATTGCTTTCAGTAACACGATCATATGTTGGAGGCTGTGTTTAATAACTGCTTTTCATCCAAAGAATAAGCGGTCGCCCTTAAACTACAGAACTATCCTTCAAAGGACTTCAAAGTGTCACGTTCCAGGAATTCTTACGCATCAGGGTGTCTTATTTTCCTGGAAAGTGACATACGGATACTGTATGTGCGAATTCCAACAAGTATAGGAATAACCATAAATCCGCCTAACATACTGTACTGTATACATTATAAGTAGTCTGTAAAACTGCAAAAAAACCACGTACAAGCCATCCATAACTGAAGGGAATAAAGCACAGTCACTTCTTTTTTATTAAAATTTTTTTTTTTTTAAAGTTTTACATCAAAAAAAAATTTGGGGATACAAAAAGAAAGAGAGGGGGGGGGGGTACACATTTACAAGTACACTCGGGTTTCCTTACACAGACAATCCAGACCACACAACTGTTTTTTCGTTTTGTGGATAAATTGGGCCATGTCCTCCTCCTCTCTCACTTTCATTCCTAACCTTCCCCTATTTTAGCGGGATAGGGATTGCCTGCTTTGTGGAGTTGCTCCTAGGTTCACTCTCCCATCGTTGTGGGCTACCCACGGTTCCCATCTGGGGATATTGGCAATAAATTATCAACAGGAAAGTGTTACAGAGATCTTGCACTGCTGGGGAGGTGGCTAAAGCCTGCTATAGAAATCAAAGGATGCTCAGAGTATTAAAACTCATGAAAAATGGCATTAAGAGTAGAATAAAAAAAGGCAGTATTATCCAGTACTACTGAATGATTTATTTAAAGGAACATTGCACGGATTGCCCCCTTAAAGTTAGGTGATTGACACTAGTTTTATTCAAAGCAGAAATATAACTATTTGTTCATTTGTCCTTTTTTGAACCTGGATACCTTCACAGCAGCTACATATTTGAGTATTAATACTATCTTAACATATTTTCTTTTGTGATAACAGTTTGTATACTGTTGTACTGTACGTGAAGGGAGATTGTTTCTCTTTGTAGTCCTTGATTAATAATGATGCCAGTATTAGGAGTGTTTAATTGTTCAGGGAAGGGGAGAGAGGGTGGAAAATGGTCCTGCTCAGCTGCCAATTTACTAAAAGAGTGGTGCTATCTGGGATAGGATACAATTGTATAAAGCGAGAAAGATCCCATACGACGCACTGAACTCCACTAATTAATCAAAATAACACATTTTTATTGGAAAAACTATAATCAGTTATATAAAACCTAAAATACATAGCCCTGTAGGATTGGGTATAGGGAATAATCAAACAAGTGCAATGAATGCGACTGTACTGGGTATTTCCTATTTCTTCATGGGATTTAGCACCCATGTATGGGGGGATTTTTAGCACACCCATGTATGGGGGGATTTAGCACCCTGTATGGGGGTGATTTAGCTCCCATTGTATTGGGGGGATTTAGCACCCATGTATAGGGGGGATTTTAGCACCCCATGTATGGGGGGATTTAGCTACAAGCACACCTGTATGGGGGATTTAGCAACCCATGTTGGGGGGATTTAGCCCCATGTATGGGGGATTTACCCCATGTATGGGGGATTTTAGTACCCATGTATGGGGATTATCTCCCATGGTATGGGGGGATTTAGCACCCATGTATGGTGGGATTAGCACCCATGTATGGGGGATTTAGCACCCATGTACTGGGGGGATTTTAGTCACCCATGTATGGGGGGATTTAGCTCCATGTAACAATGGGGAATTTAGCACCCATTTATGGGGGATTTAGCACCCATGTATGGGGGGATTTAGCACCCATGTATGGGGGGATTTAGCACCCATGTATGGGGGGACTTTTTAGCCCCATTATGGGGGGATTTAGCCCAATGTATGGGGGTATTTAGCACCCATGTATGGGGGGATTTAGCACCCATTATGGGGGATTTAGCACCCATTATGGGGGATTTAGCACAGACCCATGTATGGGGGGGATTAGCCCCATGTATGGGGATTTTAGCACCCTGTATGGGGGGATTTAGCACCCTGTATGGGGGGATTTAGCACCCATGTATGGGGGGATTACTCCCATTATGGGGGATTTAGCTCCCATTTATGGGGGGATTTAGCACCCTGATGTGGGGGGATTAGCTCCCATGTATGGGGGGATTTAGCACCCATGTATGGGGGGGGAATTTGTAGCATACCCATGTATGGGGGGATTTAGCACCCATGTATGGGGGGGATTTAGCACCCATGTATGGGGGGATTTAGCACCCATGTATGGGGGGATTTAGCACCCATGTATGGGGGGATTTAGCTCCCATGTATGGGGGGATTTAGCTCCCATGTATGGGGGGATTTAGCACCCATGTATGGGGGGATTTAGCACCCATGTATGGGGGGATTTAGCACCCATGTATGGGGGGATTTACCACCAGCAAGTAGTTGACTCTCACCTGGTTGGCTACTTTTCCCATTGATTTTGCTGCTGAAGTGAGCAGCAATTACATACGTGTATTAACACATTCTTGGCTATCTTAGAAATGTGCGATTTACAAACAGTACATAGCTATCCTACTAAAAGCTAGCTTATGGAGTTCATTTACACCATCAGCCAATGGGATCCCATATCCCCCTATCAGTGATTATTCACCCACCAATTATCTATAATACATTGGTATATGCTAATTTGAACATATTACATGTCTTATCATCATACCAATTTGCTATTGGCAGTAGCTATTGTACATTCAGTGAGCCCTTATTCGTAGGGACCACATATTCCAAGTAGCCAATACACTACACGCTATGTATTTTAAGTATTAGGAGTGGCCAACTCCAGTCCTCAAGGGCCACCAACAGGTCAGGTTTTTAGGACATCCCTGCTTCAGTACAGGTGGCTCAAGCAGTGGCTCAGTCAAAACCCTGACCTGTTGGTGGCCCTTGAGGACTGGAGTTGGCCGCCCCATTGCAGCATAACTAATATATAGATATTAAGAATAACAATTGCCAGTTAACATTCGAGTTAAAGGAGGAATCCACCCTAACGAACTTCCAGATTTTTCCAGGATGTCTCCCGGGGATCCTCCAGAACCGCACCGGCGACCATCCCGTTCCCCAGACACTTATTGGTGAAGTTACCATGTTACTTCCTGGCTTTTCAAGGGAATTTAAATGGCCGTCCAAAGGCAGCCACAGTGGATGAGGGTGCAGCTTCCTATTGGGCAGAAGTTTGGCAGCCATTTTGTTTCCCCCGAGGGAGATTCAAATCCGGAAACGTCACAGGTAAGTGTATCTCTGGTACCTGGGGGTCACCGGAGATGGAAATAGGGGTGTTTGTCTCAGGGGGACCCCCGTGGTCCCCACCCTGTAAAACGAGGAGGAACTAATCCTTTCAATGGACCTGGACACATGTAAAACATACTTATATTGTGTCAAAAATAAGTTAATTAAAAAAACAACTGTAGGTGACTACTACTTTAAAAGCTCCCAATACCCATCAGATCAACGGCAACTTGTGTTCATGGCCTGTCAATGGCCTGATAAATTTCAAAACCATGATCTATTCTCATATTCATTCTAAACACTGTGGTTGGTTTTTGGTTTCAACTCAGGTTATTCCTGTGCAATGGCCACAATCAGTGTCAGTTTTTCAGAATATCCCAATCTTCATCACATGTTGTGATCAATTCATTCCCAGCTAGCAATTATTGCTTATCCATGTTGATCCAACACTTGCTTAATGCATGGTGATATCGGAAAGAACCTGAACCTGTTACGTGGCCTTTGGGACAACGGAGTTGCCCACCCATTCTCTAATACATCTAGTACCTAAGTAAGAGGAGTAAACTCTACGCAAGCCTGCTCTGGCCTCGCATACCTGTCGGGGAACGATGGTTGCAGGCTCAACTCCAGTCCTCAAGCCCCCCTCCCCCCCAACAGGTCAGGTTTCAGGATATCCCAGCTTCAGCACAGGTGGCTCAATCAGTCCCAGCTTCAGCACAGGTGGCTCAATCAGCTTCGACTGAGCCACCTGTGCTGAACCAGGGATATCCTGAAAACCTGACCTGTTGGGGGGTCTTGAGGACTGGAGCTGAGAACCCCGTGGGTTAACTCGTTCGCGGAGAAGGGGTCAAAATAAAAAAGGCCAGAGGTGGCAAGAAAGGAACAGGAAAATGATATTAAAAGCGCTGGAGCCCATTACGCGTGCGCGGAGAAACTCCTCCCATCGCGCCGTATATATGTGCGTGCTTCTTGTGTATAATATGGGTTGTATACGGACCTGGAGCATGTACCTCCCCACCCCACAGCTGCGGTATCGCCTCCTTGTGGACAGCAGGGTAAGTTCAATGATTTTCTCCTTGGATTTCCTAGAAACAGACAGGGGGGGGAGAAGCGTTAGAAATCCAGCATGGCGTCTCTGGGCTCGACGGGTCAGACGCAAAGTGTTGGCGAAAAGTCCTTATTTTGTCGCATCTCCCGCTGAAATATACCTGTGCCAGCCAGCGGCTGTGTATTCATCTTAGTTGCGCCATTTTGGGGGATATGTCTGAGCCTGCCGGCGACGCGCTGATGGATTTACGGAGCGAGTGGGAGGAGTTAGGGGCGGAGTTACATTTGTATATTGGCGCCGGTCTGTGCGTTATAAACATGTGCGGCTTTTCGTGGCGGAATTCTTAATGGTTTTCTGCGTCACCGTCTTTAGTGCAGAAAACTAGCACAAAATTCTAAAACCATAGAAATACACTTAATAAATATGTCGTATTTTAGACAGAAATGCACGTTTTTTGACGCAATAGCGTCAGCGCGCACAGTGCCCCGTGTTTAGCAAAACCAGGATGAGGGACAGAGATACAGGTATCGATATAATGCATTCATCACAGCTCACATCCAGTGCATGAGAGGCCGACTCCAGTCCTCAAGGGCCACACAGGTCAGGTTTTAAGGATATCCCTGCTTCAGCACAGGTGGCTCAATCGAAGACAGCTGCTGAGCCACCTGTGCTGAAGCAGGGCCCGATTGAGCCATCTGTGCTGAAGCAGGGACCGATTGAGCCACCTGTGCTGAAGCAGGGATAACCTGACCTGTTAGTAGCCCTTGAGGACTGGAGTTGGCCTCCCATGCTCTGATATAGAGTTTTAAATCTGGCATTCCTGGTAAGTGTGATGCTGAACCAGTCCTGGCTTCCTATTCCCATTTTCCAAACTATACTAATCAGAGATCATTTTTTTTGGGGGGGGGGGGGGGGGGGCGAAGGGGAGGGGAACTACTTGCAATTTTGCACAGTTTCTCTAAAAAGGATTGAGAACAGGACAAAACGTCATGATAAAAAGATAGCAGCTGCTAACAGTAAGAATAACAGAATACTGTAATGTCTTATACAGTGAAACATGAAAACTGCACAGGCATTCGAAATGGAATCCCATTGTCTGAAGAGCTTACAGTTCAATTGGTTTATTGGCAGCCGCACTGGGCCGGCGGGAGCCTGGATGTTTGGCACTTAATTAAAACCACGAGAGACCTTTCACGTTACAGACTGTTTGAACTTCCCTTGAGAACTTGTTTACTGAACACTGGGTAATGTTCTCCACACAAAGCAGACAGGAAGGGAAAAAGCTGTCATTTTTCTTGTTTTATTAGTTTGGTGTAAAAAAGAAAATCCTATCATGCTTAATCTTGATAAGAGATTCTCTCATCCTGGAAGGAATTTCATTAACGAGTTATATTGCATTTCATCCTGAACAGTAATCTTACTATATATAATTGAAAGCACTGTATGTTTGCCTGCCTGGATGTCCGGTGTCCCTAGGGGAAATCTCATTGGTCCCTTGGGCCGCCCGCCCCCGCACACCTCTCATTGGCCTGAGGCGGAGTGACGGGCCAAAGGGGACGGACGGGGACACACACACACAGACACACACACACACACACACACACACCAATCCCCCCTTCCTCCTCTCTCAATCCCCCCTTCCTCCTCTCTCAACCCCCCCTCCTTTCTCACTTAATTCAATTCCTCCTCAACTCCTCTCACTCAATTTCCTTCCCCTTCCTCTCACTTAATCCCCCCACTCTCTCTACGAATGTTACCGTTGGGGGGGAGGCTACCAGTCCCACTGCAGAGGGGAGCTGGAGCTCCGCAGGCGGAGCCGGAAGTTGTGCACGATTTTTGAATGGGCCCAACTTCCGGAGCTGGCCGTGTGCATCAGCAGGGGGACGGGGTGAGAGGGCCCTGCAGCTGGGGAGAGCTGGGGGGCCCCGCAGCATACGCAGAAAAGAGTAGGAAACCGTAGCTGATCCACGAGTATCATCACATAAGCCATTCCACACGGATTTGCCCCCCCCCCCCACAAATAGTGAAGGTTCAAAGAAGAAACACCCCAACATGAACCGCTGCTCTAAAGCAGCAATCTGCTCTGCTCACCAAAAAAACAAACGTTGCAAAATACTGTGTTTCCTGGAACCAGGGTCACGAATGATGTATGATTAGTTCCAGTAAGCTCAACTCATGTCCTCCCTCTTTCAAAGCATGACAAGTCCTTAATGTCTTTCTTAATTTTATTGCTGGATTAGAAAACACAGGAACTTGTGGGTGTAGTGTAGGCAGAGAGTGCTTCTCTATGTGGGATGCTTCTATGAGGTTAGACTATGGTAAGAGAGAAAGGCCTTACCAGGGGTGGATGCAGACAGGTCTGTACTCACTGTAATCTGGGGTGGAAAAAGAAGTGAGGGGCAGGGGTCACACTAAAGGTTGAGTGGGACTGCACTAACTGTCAGCAAAAGACAGGGGAGAACATGGGAAAGTCCATTAACTGGGAGGACTGGAGAAGCTGCAGTAGCAGTTCACTGATTACGTGCTCAGAGGCAAGAAATGCAACATTGTTGCATGTTACACAGGCACAGTGTGTGTATGTGGAACCAATGCCTGCAGCTGAACTTAAGGAGCTGACAAGCAGAAGGGGGGTCGGGCAGGAATGTGATTCTTGTTCCATGACACTGTGCTTCTATTCATAACAGTCCCACCACTACCTCTGTAGCTGAATTCTGGAGATTTATTTATAAAATGTGTTACCAGGAAGTAATACATTGAGCGTTACCTCTCGTTTATAAGTATGTTCTGGGCACAGAGTTCTGATGACAGATGCATGGTTACATTAGGTGAACAGGGTTATACATTATATCAGGGTTTCCCAAACTTTTTTTTCCGTGACCCGGTTATTTTTGAACTTCTCCTTCGTGACCCACTAAAATTTTTATCGCCTATACTGGCCTATAGGGCCTGCACAGACACACACACAGCCACTGATACACACACACACAGCCACTGATACACACACACACAAAGCCACTGACAGACACGCAGCCACTGACACACACACTGATACATACACACAGCCTCTGATACACACACACGCAGCCACTGACACACACACACGCAGCCACTGACACACACACGCAGCCACTGACACACACGCAGCCACACAGATACACACGCACACTGATACACACACACACACACTGATACAGATACACACACACAAACACTCGCTCTCCCCTATACCCACACACACTCGCTCTCCCCTATACCCACACAGACACAAACAGTGAATTACAATGCACATGTCAAGCAGGGCTGCTTCCCTTCCTCCCCACCCCCCACCTGTCCTCCCTTCCTCCCCCCTCCCCCCAAGAAATCATAACAGAGTTCCTTTCTTCCCCACTTTCCTACCCCCCCTCCCCCTTCCCGCCTCCCCAACGTTGCTTAGGAGGAATTCCGCAAGCTCTCTGCTCTCTTCGCCCGCACGTTACGTGGGACGTAGTGGAATTTCAAGCTCCTACTTGCGCGTGCTTCCCTCCCGCAGCCTTCCCCCCGCAGCCAGCTTCCCCCTAGCATCACCTCCCGTGTGCCACAAACCGTGCAAAACCGGACCCAGGGCTACCCACCCGTCTAAGTACCCGAGCCCTATTCATCCCTAGCCCACCTCCACGCTCGGTCCTTCCCCTTAGCGCACTCCTCATCCTCATCGGGAAGGCTCCTTCCCCCACCACGCGCCACTCGCCGTACCCGTTGCCAGGGGATATCGGGGCCAGCATGGGAAGCGCCGTCGTGCAAGGTAATATCACCCCCCACCCAGTCACTGCCGTCGCACTGCCCACGTTCCCAACCCAGTACCGTATTACCCGACCTGTTCCCCTCCCCCCCACCCGCTAAGGTTTCCACCTGTCCCCCTCCACCCACCCAAGTGCCCCTGGTCCCCATCCCACCGCACCCAATCCCGCCTGGTCCCCCTCGTCCACCCACTCCCATTGCCCCTGTTCCCCCTCCACCGCACCCAAGTGCCCCTGGCTTGCAAGCGCGCGGGACCGCAGGGGGAAATCGCCGGCATTTTTTTTAAATTGAGCAGGGGGGACGGGAGACACCGCGCGGCCAGCCTCGCTGCGACCCGGCAATTTTGGTGCCGTGGCCCGGTGCCGGGTCGCGACCCACCGTTTGGGAAACGCTGCATTATATAATCAGTTGCTGAAAATGTGCCTCCCTGTGAGGTAAAGATGGCATCTGATAGTCATACTCACTACACCAACATACAGTATATTGGTTGGTGACAGCTGATGTCTGGGAAATACTAAATAGGTGAAAACTTAGCAAATAATGAAGTGAGAAATAGATCCGCACAACATGATGACATTGAGTTTGTTTTTTGGGGAATTGCTGCTCTAAACTTCCCTCTTGACATAATTGTGCTTAGTAATTGACCTACAGATGCGCCGACGAGTATTCTAAAACTTGCCTTAAACTTGTCTGGGAAAATCTGGGGCTATCACCAACAAGACCCAGGTACATGCTGGGTACATGCTGGGTACATGCCGGGTACATGCGGGTAACAGCTGCAAACATTCCAGTGAACATTTCTGCAGGACGATAAGGCCATGGATAAACACAGAGGGTACTTGGCCGTCCCATCAGTGTTGAATGAGACTGACAGGGTCAACGACTGTTAATCCGAGCGGTGGCCATTAGTCTGTCTGCAGAAATGTCAAGAAAAATGTTTTTGCGGCAGCATTTTGGTACCCAGCATGTACCCAGCATGTACCTGGGTCTTGTTGGTGATTGCCCCAGATTTGTTTTAGAATACTCGTCGGCACTACAGTACCAAGCACTCTTTTAGCAACGGCAGAACTTAAAACCTTTGCTTTCTTCATACTGCAACTCTTAAGGGAGGTTTCTTAAGTATTCACCTTTCTAAGGTCATATCGCAAGGACGTGCGTCTAGAGCACGGTGACCAATCCCAGTCCTCAAGGGTCAGGTTTTCAGGATATCCCTGCCTCAGCACAGGTGGCTCAATCAGTGGCTCAGTCAAAGACTGAGCCACCTGTGCTGAAGCAGGGATATCCTGAAAACCTGACTGGTTGGTGGCCCTTGAGGACTGGAGTTGGCCACCCTTGCTCTAAAGGGACTGAGAGTAAACCTTTATATGTCTTCCCTTTAAACAGGCAGTTTCAGGATCAGTAGTGGAAGCGTGCCATGAAAATAGGGCAAGGAGAAAACACTGACATCTCAATGAAACTGGTGGCTGAGAGCTAGATGGGGATCAGCAGCACGTTGAGGGGAAGAATTTCAGCCACTATGCTTCATACTGCAGTGCCAGCTTACTACACTATTACCTGCCAAGCAATGCAGGCAACTCCAGCAGCAACAAGGATATGGTTAAGCATGACAAGCATTAAAGCCAGCCAGCTTTTATTTACCCCTGTCCTGCCAGAGGGGCTTTCAGCCACAGCAAGAGGAATGCACGAAAGATAAAAACACAGTAAGCCAGTGACTGTGACACTGCACAACTGCAGGCAGCACGATGGTACCAAGTTGTAATGAGTATCACTACTTTTGCTTATGATAAAAAAAGAAAATAACAATTTTACTTTATTAGAGAATAAATGTACATTTAGTGTCGAAATTAATATTTTATGAAAAGCTTTCAAGCGTTCTACTCAGCTCAAGCAATTCTTAATAAGGCTAAACTTTTACATGGCAAGACGAAAAAGACTTTTAATATGCATAAATAGTATTCAGTTCACAGCTTGCCGCCGCAGTTAGGATATAGTTTTATTCCTTGTTACATGAGGTTCTGGGTTGAGCTTCATGGCAAGATGGGATTTTTACATTGCTAAAATGTGTGAATTTGATAAGTCAGCTACTGGATGTGCAAAAAATCCAAAGGTGGCGTTTGAATATGTAATCAAATAAAATGCTTCCCCTGCAATACAGAAAAGCTGATCTTAATGGATGGGTGAATCTGCCATAATACTATTAAAACGGCCAGGCTTCTAATGTCTACATCAGTGATTTTCAACCGGGGTTCCTTGGCCGCCAGGGGGGAGAGCAGGGACAACTCTCTCGGCTGTCCCATGCCAGGCAGCATGGCGGCACCCCACGTAGCAGTGACCTGACAGCTCCAGAGCTCAGCAGCCCAGTCTAAGGGAGAGTGTGTGAGGGGGAGTGTGAGTGTGAGGGGACTAAACTTTCCCCCCACCCCCCTCACATGAACTTCCCACCCAATACCCTCAACACTCCACCTCCCCCTTCAACCCACGTACTTTCCCACCTCCCCAGCCTCTCACGAAAAACACTCAACACATCCCCCCACTCACACTCACATCACACTCACATCCCCCTCACCTCACAACTCAACTTACTCCCTCCTCACCACACTCTCCCTTAGACTGGGTCTGGCTATCCTGGACTGTCAGGGTCACTGCTACGTGGTGTGTCCGCCATGCTGCCTTGGCATGGGACAACGCCGAGAGAAGTTTGTCCCTGCTCTCCCTCCTGGCGTTTCCAAGGAACCACCTGCGTTTAAATCACTGATTTAGATCATAACCCTGGCCGTTTTATTAATAGTTTATGGCAGTATTCACCCATCCATTAATAATCAGCTTTTCTGTATTGCAGTGGGAAGAATCAATTTTATTTGATTAATATTCAAAAACGCCCTTTGGTTTTTTGCACTAATCTCAGTAGACTGTACCTTATACCAAACATTCACGATAACATTTTAGCACATTTCAAAATCCACATCTTGGCCATGAAGCTCAACCCGAACCCGATTAAACACGGAAACTAAACTATATTCCTAACTGCGAAGAAACGGAGCTCAAGCGTTGAACTGACTAACTATTTATTGATTGAAAAAGTCTTTTTTTCTCTTGCCATGTAAAGTTTAAGCTTATTAACAATTGCTTGAGCTTAGTGTAGAACAGCGTTGCAAACTTTCATAAAATATTAATGTCGACACATAATGTACATTATTCTCTACTAAAAGTAAAATTGTTATTTTCTTCTCTTCCTTTCTCTATCATAGCAACCAAGTAGTGATACTATTACAACTTGTACCAATCGATGCTCCATGCAGTGTGCAGTGTCACAGTCACTGTGCTTACGTGTTTTTTATCTTTCGTGCATTCCTCTTGCTTGGCTGAAAGCCCCATGGCAGGACAGGGGTAAATAACAAGCTGGCTGGCTTTTATGCTTGTCATGCTTAACCATATCCTTGTTCTGCTGAGTGCCTTCATTGCTGCTTTTGCATTATTGTAGTAACTGCTCTCAGCACGTGGGGTCAGGTATGACATATGGGCTGAAATTCTTCCTCCTCCACGTGCTGCTGATCCCCATCTAGCTCTCAGCCAACCAGTTTTCACAGTTGAGATTTCAGTGTTTTCTTCCTTTGCCCTATTTTTCATGGCACCTTCCACTCCTGATCCTGAAAACTGCCTGTTTAAAAGGGAAACATATCAAGGTTTACTCTCAGTCCCATTTAGAGCAAGGGTTTGGCCAACTCCAGGTCTCATCAAGGGCCACCAACCCATCAGGGTTTTTCAGGACTACCATCCCCGCCTTCCGCACAGGTGGCTCAGTCGCTTTGACTGAGCCCGCTATTGAGCCAACCTGTGCTGAGGCAGGTTCTATCCTGAAAACCTGACCCTTGAGACTGGATTGGTCACCGTGCTTATGCCGCAATACTCTTGCGATGACCTTAAAGGGTAATACTTAAGAAACCTCCCTTAAGATTGCAGGTTGAAGAAAGCAAAGGTTTTAAGATATTCTGCCTTTGCTAAAGAGTGCTTGGGTACTGTAGTGCCGACGAGTTGTCTAAACAAACTGGTGCACACCAACAGACCAGGACATCTGTGGTACATGCTGTGGTACATCGCTGGGCAAGCTGCACGCAACTTCTTGCACACCTTCCCTTGCGTACAGCACACCCCACATCTCCTGCAAGCAGAAGGCCATCGGATTAACAGCGGTTGACCCTGTCCAGTCTCATTCAACACTGATGGGACGGCCAAGTGACCCTTCTGTGTTTAATCCATTGGCCACTTCTCCTGCAGAAATGTGCACTGGAATGTTTGCAGCATGTACCCGCATTACCCTGCATTGTACCTCCATGTACACCAGCAGTCGTCCCCATGTATTGCCTGGGTCCCCTTGTTGGTGATAGCCCCAGATTTCCTTCCGCCAGACAGCATTTTTTAATGCAAGTTTTAGAATACTCGTCGCGCTCTCTGAGATTGTCAATTACAAGCACTTTAATTCAGTTCCAAGAGGTTTAGAATAGAGCAGCAATTATCCCCAAAAAACAAACTCAATGTCACCTCATGTTGGTGCGGATCTAGTTTTCTCACTCAATTATTTCTATGTTTTATCAACCTATTTAGAATATTTCCCGACATCAGCTGTCAACCAACCATATACTGTATGTTTGTGTATGAGTATGAACTATCAATGCCAGTCTTTCCTAACCCTCTTCACGATCCGGGAGGCCACTTTTCATATCACCTGATGTATATAATCGAGCGTTGTCCCAACGGTGGTGTTCGCCGGACCCCGGCACCGGTGGCACGGCCACCAAAATTGCCGGGTCCGCAGCGTAGCTGCCGCGCTGGTGTCTCTCCTCGCCGCCCCCCTGCTCATTTAAAAAAAATGCCCGGCGCATTTCCCTCCCCCCTTCTCCCCTGCTGTCTCCGCGCGCATGCACATGTCAAGCAGGGCTGCTTCCCTTCCTCCCCACCCCCCACCTGTCCTCCCTTCCTCCCCCCTCCCCCCAAGAAATCATAACAGAGTTCCTTTCTTCCCCACTTTCCTACCCCCCCTCCCCCTTCCCGCCTCCCCAACGTTGCTTAGGAGGAATTCCGCAAGCTCTCTGCTCTCTTCGCCCGCACGTTACGTGGGACGTAGTGGAATTTCAAGCTCCTACTTGCGCGTGCTTCCCTCCCGCAGCCTTCCCCCCGCAGCCAGCTTCCCCCTAGCATCACCTCCCGTGTGCCACAAACCGTGCAAAACCGGACCCAGGGCTACCCACCCGTCTAAGTACCCGAGCCCTATTCATCCCTAGCCCACCTCCACGCTCGGTCCTTCCCCTTAGCGCACTCCTCATCCTCATCGGGAAGGCTCCTTCCCCCACCACGCGCCACTCGCCGTACCCGTTGCCAGGGGATATCGGGGCCAGCATGGGAAGCGCCGTCGTGCAAGGTAATATCACCCCCCACCCAGTCACTGCCGTCGCACTGCCCACGTTCCCAACCCAGTACCGTATTACCCGACCTGTTCCCCTCCCCCCCACCCGCTAAGGTTTCCACCTGTCCCCCTCCACCCACCCAAGTGCCCCTGGTCCCCATCCCACCGCACCCAATCCCGCCTGGTCCCCCTCGTCCACCCACTCCCATTGCCCCTGTTCCCCCTCCACCGCACCCAAGTGCCCCTGGCTTGGGGGGGGGGGTGGGGATGGCGAGGGTTACGGTTCCTCAAGAAGTTCAAAATCGAATTCTGGGGTTCCATTAACCAAAAAAAGGTTGAAAACCACTGGTCTACATGCTGGTGTTTGGACAATGTAGAAACCACAGTAGGTTACCATCAACTAATCATCTTGTTTGTTCTTATAAAGCAACTAGGTCTGATTATAACACAGCTCCTGAAGTTCCTTATTGCCAGGTATATTACCCATAGCACCTCCCAAGTCCCACGTAAATCACATGACTACGTGATGGAGCGCCGATTGCCATGATATGGCATTATTCTGAAGCAGTGGCTCAGTGGTAATGTGACTACTTAAAGTGTGAAAACCTGGTCCCAACCTTCTTTTGATCCTGAGCATGTGATTGTGGCCCACATTTACTAAGCAGTCTCATGTCATAGGGCACAGTCCTGGCACTGGAAAATGTACTTAACAGTACATTGGCCCACAGAGCTCCATTAAGTGACGTAATGCCATCTTAACCCAAATAAACATCACAAGAGGCCTTACCGCATATCTTCAAAGGCCAATAGCTTAACGTTAACTATAACGGCCGTTATATGTATGTACTGTATGTGTACAGGTATGTGGTGCGCTGTGTTGTGGGGGTGGTGTGTAGTGTGCGATGTTTGGTTTGTGGGTGTGTTGTTGTTCTGTGTGTGGTGGTGTAATGTGTGTGTATATATGACAAACATATCACAATGGTGGGTGTTGAAGTTACATATGTAGCCCTTTTTCTGAACCCTCCCAAAGGAACTACTGGTCACTGTACGACACCTGCGGCTCCAGGAGATCTGAGCCTCCGCTAGCTGGGAGCCTGGGATAACACTCATACACTTACTTAGCGCAGCGCCTCCACTTACCCAGGATCCCCGTGATGTGAGATTCCCCTGGGCAAGAAATACATACACACACGTGATGCAACCAACTTTACTGTAATAGGGATAATGCACGGCAACCTTATCACTCTATAATGCAACTTAGCAATAACACATATCCTAATAACTGGTACCATCCTTATAACGGTAGTGGCTCAGCCACGCTCCTAATAAGTACTGTCTCAGTCCCGCTACCGCGTGCTCCACACCGTGTACGGTAATGTTGGTATAGGCTCAGTTCTTTAACCACTCACTCAGTGTTCCTAAAGAGTTTAGCCTAAGGCGGGATCAGCGCCTGTTGACCGGTGTTGGTGAACTTGTTGTTATAGTACCTTCCGGTCCCGGCGGTGACCGGTACCTCTTCGCAAAGGGTCAGATGAATCAGCGGTCTGCCTCCTGGGTCTCAATGTCCAGCCGTCTGGTCCCAAACGACTCGCCAGCAGAACCTGCTCCGCACGCTTGTCCCTTTGTCCCTAGCTGTCTACACAGTAAGGGTGATGCTCGCTACCACTATGGGCATCCCTGCAGCACAGCAACCTTTGGTGACTTCAGGAAACACTCCTAGGGGCCTATGGGGTAGCCTGTCCTATGCAGGTGGGTCACTGACCCCCTGCACCCACTCTACCTTTCCCTTCACCTCCCGGATCCCCTCTCACTAACTCCTACATAATCCTGCAGCAAACACACTGCACTCACACAGTACCTGCAGCAACCGCACTGCACTCAACCGCACTGCCTGCGACAACCGTGCTGCACACACACACTGTGCCTACTTGTCAGCGCTCACAGCACTGCTAGCCGTGACACTGACAAGACTGCACACTCACACTTAAGGGCAGGATCCCTAACCTAGGGGCCGTCCCTCAGTACTTACCCCCTACCCTGGTGGGGATTGGGGCCTGCCTGGGACCTGGGGATGCCATACCTGGTGTAGGAGCCACTTGCTCCCTACACCCTTCCTCCTCCCAGCTTCAACTGCCAAACGTGGTCCCTGCAACATTGTAGCCTTCCTCCACAGGAGAAGCTGCAAAATACTATTTGCTGTCTGGCTGCACGTGATGTGGGTGAAAGGACAATCCCCAGAGGCTGCTGGGAATTGTAGTCCACTCAGGACCTCTTTAGCATTGGGACCGCGTGCGCTACCCTTACTGCGCCTGCGCGATCCTGTAATGGCTACCGCGGTGGTTCTATGCATGTGCGACCTCACGCCAACCTTAACATTGCTGCCGGCACTCCTGGCACTGTACAGCGCGTGCGCGACTACACTGCGCAACCGCGAGCAGACACAGTGGCGGCCCCCGCTAGCCAGGTGCGCCGCAGAGCCTCGGAGCGCTCCCTGCTCCGGCCCCCACCTTCTCGGCATGCCGGCGGGTCCGTTGCTGCCTCCGGCGGCACCCGCGATCGCTCGGCACGCTACAGAGGGGGTCTCTGGAGGCAAAATAAGACCGGGGCTACACATAATAAGACAAAATGGCACATTGAGTTGTAAAGAATGTCAAGCTTGATTAGGTGAATTTGGGGTGCTGTGCCATACATTATATCTCCATAGTCAATAACTGCCATTAGCATCTGCTGTGTAATGCTCTCTGTAATCAAGGGGCTTACGTAGGATTTATTTCTATAACGTACACGCAGTTTGCGATAGATTTTGGCAACCCCCTTATAACGCTGTGCTTGGGGTCCAAAGAATCACATCGCATTATAAGCGGATCGCGTTAGAAATAATGTACAATTGTATGCATTGTACAATAAAGTATTTGAGATACTAATAATCGTGTTGTAACGTATTCATAAATACGAAAATTGGGAGCCATGCCTGCATCGCGTTATAAGCAGATTCGCGTTGTAACGGATCGCGTTATAACGGGGTTGAGCTGTATTACAGTAGATGCGAGTCAAGCCACATACGAAAATATGTAAAGCTAGTGACTGAGGGCAGATTAGTATTAGAGCTGGTTCTAATCAGTAGCTCCGTCTTGGGAATCCTTAGAAATTTAGCCTTTGTCCCAAGTACCATAGTTCAAGTTTTGTCCATGTTTAAAAACAGCTTTTTATGAGTGGTCCAGTTTTAGACCTTTAAAAACTGAGATTGCAGCTCATATGTTTAAGATCAGAGAGGCTGGGTCTGCATGCATATAGGATAGTATCATCAGCCTACATGTGCAAAGAAGTTGTCTTACAAACTGTGGCCAGGTCTTTTATAAAGATAAAAAAAAATAAGGGTCCCAGAAAAGAGCGTGGTGGGACCCCACAGGTAATATCCAAGTGGTTGGAGCCAGAGAGACAAATACATTGGGATCTTCCTGATAAAAAAAGAGTTAAACCAGTTTAAAGCATGTGGTCTGACTCCACAGTACTGGAGCTTGTTTATCATAATAGCGTGGTCAATAGTATCAAAAGCTTTGGAAAAATAATGTGACGCTATTGGCACATACAGTAACGCAATATTATGCTGGAATAATGTGATGTTAAGCCTATGCTAATGAGATATACAATGTCTGTTGTTTTTACATATGATTAACGTTGTGGATGCACGTTAACCACCGGGAAAAGAACATCCATGATGGATTTAGCTAACGGGACGTTATATTCCCTGATTTAACGGAGCTCTTTAGATCTGGCACATTGATGTAAAAGGGCTGCAAGGGGTCTTTCAGAGTAAAAGGCTGCTTTGAGAAAGTGCCCCGAGAGGCGAGAAACGCGTCAGGGGATACCTTGTGCATTTTAATATTGGCTACCATGCCTCAATAAAGTGATTTTTTTATTATCCAAGATCAGCCTCGTCATCCAGTATTTGCGGTGCCCAATTTCTTCTACCAAAATGCCAAGTAAATATGGTCCTTTATCTCCCACTAATAATACACTCTTCAGGACTGGGTTACATTCTGCTTTCTAATGCGTTGCTGACCCCTCCAGCAGTGAAGGGGCATCACTGTAACCAATAGGCCTGGCCCAATTACCCTGCTTTATTTCAACTGGTGGCCAAACATGGCCCGAGAAGGACCTTGATATGACCCTTAGACTCTGCTCCTGCTAATTTCATACTAGCCAAGTGCATCTTTTCACACTGAAACTCACTTGTAAGTTAAGATAATGTAAATATATATGGTACAGATGGTATAAATGTTGGCAAAATGTTGAACTATAGTAATTTTCAAGTTGTTAAAGCAGCAGTTTCTTCTGCCCCCTCTTTGTAACATACAGAATATAGGACTCAGGGGATCTTCGGCGTTGAACTGCATTAATTCCAGCTCCGGGGACCCCCTGCAGCAGGAACGTCATAGAGCTTTAAATCCTATTGGTGCACGTGACGCCGGAAACGTAAACCTCTATTTTATGGACAGTAGCGGCAGCACCTTCCCCTGTAAGTATCTTGGGAAGCAGGGAGTCACTGGAGCTAAAATGAATACGGAGACCCCTTGCTTCCTATACATGTAACAAAAAAGGGGAAGCGCGGGGAAAAAAAACCTGTAGGGGGGACTTCTCTTTAAAAAAAGTATCTAAATTGACATTAAAATAAGCATGTGGCCCTTCTACTCGAAAAAATGTTCTGACCTGGCCCCTTTGGAGACCCACGTAGTTGAGAGACCAGATGATATTCTAGTTCTCTCTCCTATGCCTCACCTGATTGTGCTCACGCGCTCTCTCTCTCCTATGCCTCAACTGATTGTGCTCGCTCTCTCTCACTCTCTCTCCTATGCCTCACCTGATTGTGCTCTCTCTCTCCTATGCCTCACCTGATTGTGCTCTCTCTCTCCTATGTCTCACCTGATTGTGATCTCACTCTCTCTCTCCTATGCCTCACCTGATTGTGCTCTCTCTCTCTCTCCTATGCCTCACCTGATTGTGCTCGCTCTCTCTCTCTCTCTCTCCTATGCCTCACCTGATTGTGCTCTCTCTCTCTCTCTCTCCTATGCCTCACCTGATTGTGCTCGCTCTCTCTCTCTCCTATGCCTCACTTGATTGTGCTCGATCTCTCTCTCTCTCTCCTATGCCTCACCTGATTGTGCTCGATCTTTCTCTCTCCTATGCCTCACCTGATTGTGCTCACTCTCTCTCTCACTCTCCTATGCCTCACCTGATTGTGATCTCTCTCTCCTATGCCTCATCTGATTGTGCTTGATCTCTCTCTTTCTCCTATGCCTCACCTGATTGTGCTCTCTCTCTCTCTCTCCTATGCCTCA
This sequence comes from Ascaphus truei, assembly GCA_036426205.1. Classification (NCBI taxonomy): domain Eukaryota; kingdom Metazoa; phylum Chordata; class Amphibia; order Anura; family Ascaphidae; genus Ascaphus; species Ascaphus truei. The sequence continues at coordinate 58,411 of WSYH01000137.1, read as the reverse complement.
CATGATTGTGCTCGCTCTCTCTCATGCCTCACCTGATTGTGCTCTCTCTCTCTCTCCTATGTCTCACCTGATTGTGATCTCTCTCTCCTATGCCTCACCTGATTGTGCTCGATCTCTCTCTCTCTCTCTCTCTCTCTCTCTCTCTCTCTCTCCTATGCCTCACCTGATTGTGTTTGATCTCTCTCTCTCTCTCTCTCTCTCTCTCTCTCTCTCTCTCCTATGCCTCACCTGATTGTGCTCTCTCTCTCCTATGCCTCACCTGATTATGCTCGCTCTCTCTCTCCTATGCCTCACCTGATTGTGCTCGCTCTCTCTCTCTCTATGCCTCACCTGATTGTGCTCTCTCTCTCTCCTATGCCTCACCTGATGTCTTCATCTCACTCTCCTTCCTATGCCTACCATGGATTGTGCTCGCTCTCTCTATCTCGTCTATGCCTCACCTGATTGTGCTCTCTCTCTTCTCTATGCTCAAATATTGTGCTCTCTCTCTCCTATGCTCTCACCTGATTGTGCTCGCTCTCTCTCTGCCTATGCCTAATGATTGTGATCGCTTCTCTCTATCTCCTATGCCTCACCTGATTGTGCTCTCCTCTCTCAATGCCTCAACTGATTGTGTCTCTTCTCCCTTCTCCGAGGTCCTCCACTTGATTGTGCCTCGCTATCTCTCTCAGTGCTCCCTCTGATGTTTGCTCTCTCTCTCTCTCTCTCCTAGTATCACCTGTGATTGTGAGTCCTCTTTCTCTCATGCCTCACTAATTGTGCTCGATCTTCTTCTCTCCTATGCCTCACCTGATTGTGCTGATCTCCTTCCTCTCTCTATGCCACCTGATTGTGTCGATCTCTCTCTCTCTCCTATGCTCACCTGATTGTGCTTTCTCTCTCTTATGCCTCATCTGATTGTGCTCACTCTCTCTCTCTCTCTCTCTTTCCTACAGTATGCTCACATGATTGTGCTCTCTCTCTCTCTCCTATGCCTCACCTGATTGTGCTCTCTTCTCTCTCTCTCTCTCTCTCTCTGATCTTTCCTATGCCTCAACTGATTGTGCTCATCTCTCTCTCTCTCCTATGCCTCACCTGAGTGGCTCGCTCGCTCTCTCTCTCCTATGCCCACCCTATTGTTGCTCCTCTCTCATCATGCCTCAACTGATTGTGTGCTCGCCCTCTCTCTATGCCTCACTGATTTGTGCAGCTCTCTCTCTCTCTATGCCTCACTGATTGTGCTCTCTCTCTCTTCCTATGCCTCACCTATTGTGTCTCTCTCTCCCCTATGCATATCACCTATTGATGCACGATGCTCTCTTCTCTCTTATGCCTCACATGATTGTGTCTTCTTCTCTCTCTAGCTCACCTGTTCACTGATTGTGCTCGCTCTCTCTGTCTCACGATGGTTGGCTCCTCGCTCCATGCCTCACTATTGCTCCTCTCTTTTTCTCTCTTCTCCTACTATGTCTCAGCTGATTGTTGCTCTCTCTCTCTCTCCTATGCCTCACTGATTGTGCTCGCTCTCTCTATGTCTCACCTGATAATGCTCTCTCTCTCTCTCTCCTATGCCTCACATGATTGTGATCGCTCTTCTCCTATGTCTCACCTGATTGTGCCGCTCTCTCTCTCTCTCCTATGTCTCACCTGATCGTGCTCACTCTCCTCTCTCCTATTCTCATCTGATTGTGCTCGATCTCTCTCCTCTCTCCTATGTCTCAGCTGATTGTGCTCTCTCTCTCTCTCTCTCCTTATGCCTCACCTGATTGTGCTCGCTCTCTCCTATGTCTCACCTGATAATGCTCTCTCTCTCTCTCCTTGCCAATGATGGCTCGTTCTTCCTATGTCTCACCTGATTGTGCTCGCTCTCTCTCTCTCTCCTATGTCTCACCTGATCGTGCTCACTCTCTCTCTCTCCTATTTTCCTATCTGATTGTGCTCGATCTCTCTCTCTCTCCTATGTCTCAGATGATTGTGCTCTCTCTCTCTCTCTCCTATGCCTCACCTGATTGTGCTCGCTCTCTCCTATTCTCACCTGATTGTGCTCTCTCTCTCCCCTATGGCTCACCTGATTGTGCTCTCTCTCTCCTATGCCTCATGATTGTGCTCGCTCTCTCTCTCTTCCTATGCCTCACTGATTGTGCTCTCGCTTATCCTCTCTCCTATGCCTCACCTGATGTGCTCGCTCTCGCTCTCTCTATGCTCTACTTTGCCTCTCTCTCTCCTATGCCTCACTGATTGCTCTCTCTCTTTTCCTATGTCCCGCTGATTATGCTCCTCTCTCTCTCTCCTATGCCTCACCTGATGTGCTCGCTCCTCTCTCTCTCCTATGCCTCACCTGATTGTGCTCTCTCTCTTTATGCCTCACCTGATTGTGTTCTCTCCTCTCTCTCCTATGCCTCACCTGATTTGTGCTCGCTCCTCTCTTCTCTCATATGCCTCACCTGATTGTCTGCTCCTCTCTCTCCTATGCCTCACTGATTGTGCTCCTCTCTCCCTATGCCACTGATTATGCTCGCTCTCTCTCTCCATGCCCTGATTGTGCTCGCTCTCTCTCTCTCTCTCACTATGCTCACTGATTGTGCTCTCTTTCTCCTATGTCTCACCTATTGTGCCCTCTCTCTCCTCTCTCTCATATGCTCACCTGATTGTGCTCGCTCTCTCTCTCTATGCCTCACTGATTGGGCTCGCTCTCTCTCCTGCTCCTCCTATGTTCACCTGATTGTGATCTTCTCTTCCCATGCTATCATGCTCGATCTCTCTCTCTCTCCTTTGCCCCACCTGATTGTGCTCGATCTCTCTCTCTCTCCTATCCTACCTGATTGTGTCGATCTCTCTCTCTCTCCCTATGCCTCACCTGATTGTGCTTTCTCTCTCTAGCCTATCTCTTGATGGCTCATTATTCTCTCTCTATTTCTCTATGTCTCACATGATTTGTGCTTCTCTCTCTTTCCTATGACCTCACAATGATTGTGCTCCTGCTCTCGACTCTCTCTCTCATCTCTATCCTATGCCTCACCTGATTGTGCTTTCTCATATCTTACCCACCTCCTCACCCTCCCCCCTCCACTACACCTCGTTTCTCCTTCCTTATGCCTCACCTGTTCTTGTCTTGCTCTCCCTCTGCCTTTCCCTATTGTCTCGCTCTCTCCTCTCGATCCCGTCAGTGCCTCCCTCCCCCTCTATTCCTTCCACCCTTCGTCTCCTTACCTCCCGTGTCTCGTTCTCACCTCTCTTCCTAGCCTACTGATTGTGCCGCTCGCTCTCTTCTCCTATGCCTCACCTGATTGTTGCTCTCTCTCTCTATGCCTCACCTGATGTGCTCGCCGCTCTCTCTCCTATGCCTCACCTGAATGTGCTCGCTCTCTCTCTCTCTCTCTATGGCCTCACCTGATTGTGCTCTCTCTCTCTCTATGCCTCACCTATTGTGCTCTCTCTCACTCTCCTCTCCTGATGCCTCACCTGATTGTGCTCGCTTCTCTCTTGCTGATCGCCTCACATGATTGTGCTCTCTCTCTCTCTATCTGCTATGTGCCTCACCTGATTGTGCTCGCTCTCCATGTACTTAACACCTCGATGAATGCTCTCTCACTTCTCCTGATGCCTCACTGATTGTGCTCCCCTCTCTCATTCCTATGTCGTCACTGATTGTGCTCCTCGCTCTCTATCCTTCTTCCTATGTCTAAAATGATGTGGGTCACTCTCTCTCTCTATTCCTCATCCGGATAGTGCTCGGATCTCTCTCTCCTCCTATGTCCTACATGATTGTGGCCTCGCAGCTTCTCTCGCCTCTAATTTAAAAAACCTGAGTGTCCTCCGCTCTCTACTAACTATGTCCACCTGTCGATAGCTCTCTCTCTCTATCTGATTCCTTATCCTCCTGATTCGTGACTCGACCTCTCTCTCCCTATGTTCAGCCTGATTGTGCTCTCATGGCTCGCTGTCTGCTGCCTATACTGCATCCACCTGATCTTGCATCCTCTCCTCGTCCTATGTTCTCATTGATTTTGAATGCTTCGTCTCTCTCTCGCTCCTATCCTGATTGTGCTCCCTCTCTCCTTCTCACTGTATTGCCGACTCTGCCTATGTTCCTGATGCGCTCCTCTCTACCTCTGGCTCCTGATTTGTCTCTCTCTCGTCTAGGTATGAGCTCCATCTCTCTCTGCCTCTCCTATTCCTCACTGATTGATGTGCTCGCACATAGAAAAACTCCTCGTCTCTCTTCTCCTCAGTCCTATGCTACTGATTGTGCTCTGCTCTCTTTCTTTTTCTTTCATCCTATGCCTCACCTGATTGTGCTCGCTCTCTCCTATGTCTCACCTGATTGTGCTCTCTCTCTCCCCTATGGCTCACCTGATTGTGCTCTCTCTCTCCTATGCCTCACATGATTGTGCTCGCTCTCTCTCTCTCTCTCCTATGCCTCACCTGATTGTGCTCGCTCGCTCGCTCTCTCTCTCTCTCTCTCCTATGCCTCACCTGATTGTGCTTGCTCGCTCTCTCTCTCTCTCCTATGCCTCACCTGATTGTGCTCGCTCTCTCTCTCTCCTATGCCTCACCTGATTGTGCGCTCTCTCTCTCCTATGCCTCACCTGATTGTGCTCTCTCTCTCTCTCCTATGTCTCACCTGATTGTGCTCGCTCTCTCTCTCTCTCTCATATGCCTCACCTGATTGTGCTCTCTTTCTCTCTCCCGAGTTTGTTACTTCTTAACATGCGTGTAATCTAAGAAATGCATATTCAATTATGGAAATGTGATTGTACTTGACCTACGGGAGCAAAGCTTCCAGTTTGTAATATCTTCTCCTGAAGAAAAATACATTAACAGAGGATGTGATCGCAATGAGAAAGATGCTAGACTGTAACAAATTGGAATTTAAAACCAACCGTCGCAAAGATCCATGGACTGCAGAAAAACTGGGCACATGTATGTTATACAAACCCATAGATCTGATTAAATACAAATCTGATGATGTAGTGCAGCAGCCAGAGCACAGCCACAGTATCTACTACTAAATACAAATCTGCACTGATAGCAATGCCATCGTTAATATTTTATTTGTTATACCGTTACATCAATGTACGACTAAAAGAAAAACCGAGGCACAATAAATCATTGTTCCAGGGAGGCAAATACATCTAATTTTCAGTGCCTAAGTCACGGGGTGGTTACGTGGCAGCTGAATCCTGCATTGTCCTTAATCAAGGTTAACCACGCCGCAAAGCTGGTGAGAAGTGTTCTTATCACACAAACTTCTCCTATTGATCTGGCGCTGTTTTCTTGTACCAGTAAGGTACTTTGACGCACCAAAGAATTACAAGATGTTGGTGTTATGTAACCAGCATAAAATTGATGGTAAAGATGCATTTTGCACATGGTTCTCTTGCATTGAGCCATTTTACTCTACACAGAGACAGACAGGAGGGAAGGGTTATAGGGCACACATACAGATACGAGATGTACACTTTTGCACCTTGGCCATCCATTTTTTACCTTTATCTGCATCAAACCTACCCCCCTTATCCACTAAAGTCTGGCATAGGGCTCTCTAGTAGACAGGTCTAAAGCAAAGGAAAAAATCCCAACAAGTATTTTACAATTAATGCGGCTGCAAGAGGGGAAAAAAAACATATTAACGAGCGTCAAACCACAGCAGAAACGTCAGAAATCGAGCACAAAGGATTTCATAATGAGAACTACAAAAGTCCTGTCTCCGTTTCCTGCAGGAACCGAACAGAAAAGATAACGGGCACTGTCCTGTTTGGTTCATATATCGCAGTGAGTAACTGGTCTCACCACGAATAACGCGGTATAACCGGTATAACAATCATTTAACTGACTTTCCTTTATGGTTTGGTGTGCAGCTATCTTCTTCTTTTTATTCTGTTTCCTGTAGGGCCAGACACATTGGAAACTCCTCTTAAATGTTAGGGAAAACCTGTTTGTGCATCGCTGAGGAGAACATAGAAATACAATGTAACTACCTTTCCCTATGACTAAGTGAGACCGCGGGCGATTACGCTAGCTGCTGTTACCTGTACGCTCACAGAAGGCCTGAGCCTCCGCTTCTGGGAGCCTGGGGTGAGCTCTCTCTTTTAGTGAAGCGCCTCCACCTATGAGGGATCCCAGCGTTGGCAAGATGACACCACATAGGAACCAATACAAACAGTAAGAATAATATCACACCAGATATATATAACTCGTCTTTACTACACACAGTATAATGCAACAACACATAACGCACAATAATATCACACCCCGAGTAGTTCCCCCAAAGTACTGAGGGTGTCTGGGCACCTACAACCCTGGTGTCCGCACAAGCAATCCCACCCAAATGTGAGGTAGCACTACCCCTGTTGATGCGTCAGTGCGCGGTGGTACCTTCCTGGTCACAGGCCCGACCAGGAAATAATGGGAGGAGGACAATGGATCAACACAACTCCTCTCACACCTTATCCAGGGCGCGATCCGCGGTGCAGCCTCCAGCCGGAGGATTCCTCTTCACTGCTGCCACGTGCAGCTCTTGTCCAAGGCTGCAGGTCGCCGCGTGGACGTCGGTCCACCGGTGCAGTAGTGCTACTATCATACTAAGGGGAAGGGTCCCTATCTGGGGCCTTCCCTACAATACTCCGCTATAATTGGCTCAGGGCCTAACTGTGGCCTAGGGGGCAAGGTCTGGGCCAAGTCTAGGAGCTACTGCTCCCTGGACACTACCTTCCTCCTTGGCGCCTCAGTCAGCACCGACTATCCTTCCTGGTCCCGCGGAGGATAGCCTGAGTTTCAAGATGGTGCTCGCAACTTTTCCTGCAAGACATTCTGGGACTTGTAGTCTCTAGTTGCCTTCAGAGCCATTTCAAAATGGCTGCTACTCCGGCCGCAACTGCGTATGCACGCCAGGTCCAAAATGGCCACCGCCACTTCTCCCCGATCGCGTGGAGCTCTGCTGCCCGGCTAAACAGCTGAGCAGTTTCTCCTCACCGGAAGTAAGGCGGGGGACTCTGCTACAACAATACAAATCCTTCCCTGAGGCCAAATGAGCAAAGTAGGTGGATGCGGTTTAGAGATAGGAATATAATTAAAAACATGAATTAACTTTCCTAGGAAAGTTTATGTGTAGTGTAGAAATAACCAACTGAAAATCAAGGAACCAGCAACAGGAAACAGAACCAAACACTGTACAAGATCGTGTACAAACTAGGCGCAATTGACACAACATTACCTTTGCAAAGAACAAATGCAATACTTTGACAAGTATAAGTGATGCTAGGTCTTCCAGCCTTAAATAGAATATGAAAACATTAAAAGCTATTTTGCATCTTTATGAAGTGTCACTTAATATCTTTAAAACATCAGGATTACGTTGTGCCAGTAAATAATTCAAAAGTGCTAAGAACAAACAAAAACATATACAAACAGGGGTGGACCTAGTCACCGGTGGGTGAGTGAATCCTTAAGGGGCGACGGCGGAGGGAGCCCACCAAACCGGTGATTGAGACGAACACGCACAACAAAAAGGCAGGCACTCTATTATTTCATTTTGCTGGTTTATTTGACGTTTCAGCTCCCAATGGAGTTTTTCTCAAGAGCCACCACACTACAGTAAAGTGTCTTTTAAAACCCCCACTCCAAATTGAAGAAAAACTAAGTTGAAGCAATTTTGCGAGAAGGAATGGGCCAAAATTCCTCAAAACCGATGTGAGAGACTCACCAGCAGTTACAGGAAACGCGCAGTTGAAGTAATTGCTGCACAGGGGGGCGGATATTGAATGTTGAATCATTTGTAGATAAATAAATGTTGAAAAAGTATCATGTTTTTGTGTCATTTGCTTGATCAGGTTATCTTTATCTATTATTAGGACTTAGATTAAGGTCTAATAACATTTAAGTTTTGAAATATGTGAAAATCTTAAGGGGTTCACATACTTTTCCATGTGTGTATATATATCAGCACGCCACTGAAATAAAACAATCTGCCTGGGTGCTCACGCAAATTATGTAGAAATACAAGAAGGGAAAAAAAGGAGGGGGCCTTTACAAAATAATACACTAGTATTTAATAGAATTTATCAAAGTTTTGCTCTCCACTGAGCTTTTCTCAAGACAATCAAACAGTGAAGAGACAAACCTTAAATACCCGTCCCCCAATGCTTGTAATGCATTCCTATGTGTCCCCAGTGTGTATTTGGAGCCGCCGTGTTATAAATTGGATGCCCATGTACAGTATGTCTCCTTGGTGTTTCCAGGTCATGTGCAACACCTTTCACACTTGGGAACCTGGGCGGGTGTGAGAGCTGCAGACTGCCTGCAATCCTGCTAATTAAAATAGGGTATAACTGCCCCTTGTCCTAGGGGCTCTCTCTCTCTTCTCCCTGAGTTCCAGTAACTCAGTCCCGTGTCCCGTGTCCGTGTCATCGGGTTACCAGCGTACATACAGCCTGGATAAAGTCTGTGTTTCCCCTGCCTGGACGTGAGCCTGTAAGCCTGTTTCAAAACTGCTTAATCGCGCAAACAAAACACTTTTTGTTCTGGTACAAAGAGGGCTCCGGGAGATAAGCCAGCTATGGCTGCACATTGCACCTAGTGACATTAGGTGTTCCCGTTGTCCCGAGTACTGTATCATTGTGCGTGTACGTTACATGTGATTTCACTGTTGGCTCCGGCTAAATAAACTCCAGTTTGTTAAAAGTCTGGGTTCTGTCTGGCGATTCAAAGATCCTCGGTAGTCTGGTTAACCTTGTATGTATGTATGTCTTTATTTATATAGCGCCACGGATTTGCTCAATAAACTAATTTATTGCCAATAGACATAACGTTTCGGCCACACAGGCCTTTAACGTTAAGACTATTGGCAATAAATTAGTTTATTGAGCAAATCCGTGGAGCCCTGATTTTCTTCCCTTTGTTGTACCCTGGATTGATACAGAGAATCCTGAACCAGGAGCACCGGTAGTTGTATCCCCTTTTTTCTGATTATAATAGTGTGTAGCAATTTATCATTCTTCTATTTATTTATATAGCGCCATTAGTGTACATAGCGCTTCACAGCAGTAATACACTTGACAGTCATATAAATAACAAATAATACAAATAACAGATCATGGGAATAAGTGCTTCAGTCATATGATCGTGATAAGGTGATACACTGATGACCCAATTTACCAAATCCAATCCAGACTTTTATACCGCCTAGTACTGTATATTTTTATATTATCGAAGTACAATATCTATAGCTACTAAAAATCTAAGTATCTGCAGTTGAACATTGCAGAAGTGTCTTGTTTTGCACTCATTCATCATCATCATCATCATCATCATCATCATCATCATCATCATATTTTTGAGTAAAAAAACACCTCCACATAAGGGCGCATCGCAATACTTTACAGTTATACAAATTTAAAATGATATACAGTACAATTGTTTTGCTAGAGTGAATGCCACAAGGAATAGGTAAGTCTTACACTGAGCCTGAAACTATGATAAAGTATATATACAGGAAGAAAACAAGCACAAAGTAATCGCCAAGAGTAAAAAGAAAGTGCAATGAATTAATAAATATAGTGTTTAAGGTCCAACAAAGGACAGTGATTAATAATGAATTGATGTATGATACAAATAACCTTGGGCAAGGTGCAGCTAATTCAGGATGTTCCCAAACATCCACAAGATAAAGTAGCAGCAAAGTCAAAGCACAAACTCCATTCAAGGTACATGCTGTTAGATAAAAACAAGCTTTTTATCATCAAATGATCACTCCAGACAGATCTAAGAGGTAAGTTGTGTTGTTGTTCACAGTTCCGTGGTATATAAGGAGGGGAGAGAAATTCAGAATGTAGTTCAAATGTAGCGTTATGTAAAAGTGTAACGATATCCAAGAGTAATTGTGTATAGGCGCACAGCAAACAAGGAACAGGTCACGTGGCGTATGAAGAATATTTATTAATGCTGCATTAAAAAAACGGTGGAGGGTACAATACTCCTATGCGTTTCGTGCTTGCAGGCACTTGACATTAATAAATATTCTTCATACGCCACGTGACCTGTTCCTTGTTTGCTGTGCGCCTATACACAATCGCTCTTGGATATCTTTGGACTTTGGAAGAGGCTGCATGCTTGTTGACACTAAGGGGTAACAGTGGGTACTCATTCTTTTTTTATGGGCCATCCCAAGGAGGAGGAAAAAGTTACAATACTTTTGTCCCATACCCTCAGGCATTATTAAGTCAATTTATGCTAAGACTGAGTACTACACCTTTAACGCATATATCCCCCCACCCGTCTACCTCTATATGGACAAATGATGGGACCAAGCATTTGAGCTCCTACATACCTTTACATATCACTTATGTAAAAGTGTACAAATAGAACAATGCAAGAACAAACTCAAATGCTCCCAAATGAATAAAAGCAATGTGACCACTCTTGGTCCGGGGGTATGTCAACCGGAGACTCCAATACTCAGCACTGGTCTTCGGGGCTCCCATCTGCGTGGCTTTTCACCTCCCTCAATTCCATTGCAGTCTCTATTGATCAAGGTTTGTCTTCTTTTATCATTCTCTATTTGTGGTTTGGCAGTTTTTGCCTTTCTAACATTAAGTTTTGTTTACATAAAGCTGCATTTGCACTATGTTCTGCATTTTGTCTCCTCCTTATATATCACGGACCTCTGAACCACACCACAACTTACCTCTTAGATCTGTCTGGAGTCATTATTTGATGATAAAATGCTTGTTTTTCTCACAGCATGTTCCTTGAGTAAAGTTTGCGCTTTGACTTTGCTGCTAAAGTATATATACACCTGAGCTCTGGTGGTAGTGAGTTCCAGACCTCGGAAGTTGCACACGAGAAGGCCCACCCAGTATAGGGTGCAGTAGCCTTAGCACGGAGAGGTGGCCCCCGCGCCCCAAACCCTCCTGAGCTCATAGCCAGTATCCCTCTGCGGCTTCAATGAGACTGCAGATAGGCGCCTGCAAGGTTTTAAAGGCCATTACAGCCAACTTGAACCAAACCCAGAAGATCACGGGAAGTCAGTGCAGATCGCGTAAGATGAGAGTGATATGCTCAAAGCGAGAAACACATTTCAGCATCCAAGCTGCAGCGTTCTGCACAAGCTGGAGCCTTCACATAAGGCACACCGGGAAGTCTTACATACAGATGCAGCCACGAGTATTAGAACTCTGCCTGGGTAGATTCTGGGGCCGTCTCACAGTAAATGCCTCAACATTTCTGTGAGATTCTTAATGGCCCATCGGATTAACACAGCAGGGGGTCCCTACAGTTCCATTCAGTTTGCAGGGACCCCCTGCTGTGTTAATCCTATGGGCCATTAAGAATCTCACAGAAATGTTGAGGCAATGTTGAGGCATTTACTGTGAGACTGCCCCAGAATCTCCCAGGAATTTCTCAGGTAAGTGTTCTAATACTGGTAGCTGCATCAGTATAAAGAATTCCCGTAGTACATCCACATAGACACAAAGGCATGGACCAGTGACTCAAGGTCCATAAATGACAGGAGTGGACGCAAGCTCAGAAGAAGCCTCAGATAACGAACATGTATACAACATCATCCATCACAATCCTGGGGAGAAATGAGGTGAATGATCACAATGACGTGTGCTGCAGAGTGGAAGTATTCTCACAGCATAAAAGTTCTCCACACTGCCAGTGTATGTCCGGAATATATGAAGTCATAAACGGAGTGATTTAAGTCCAATGACTAAACCCCTAGTGTGGGGGACGGGTTAGCGGTGATACTAAGAGAAGGATGACCGGGGGGTCTTTCGACCGGCACCGGACCCCTTCAGTTTAACTAGCCGCATATAAGACCAATCCTCCTGGGGGCACTCCGTGATAAATAAATCCACTTACCGCATCTGCATCTGGTGGGTCCAAAAAAACTCTTTGACAAAGCCTCGTAGGGGAGAAACGCGTTAGAGTTACTACGGGGGACCTTCCCTTTTTAATCTATGTTTGCAAATGGCTAAATAAATAACTTTTTAACTCAGCGCAGTCTAGCCTTCACTATTTGCCGAGAAGTGCCCGCTGTCCCTTCTCTCCCTCCAGTGAGAAGTTTTCCCCTTTATCTATCACAATCCAACTGTAATATTGGCAAAAAAAAAATTAGGATTATAGATAATGTTATATTGAATGGTATTACTTTGCTTTAAGAGTTCTCAGATTTCATGAACTATATACTAACAATGAACTCAGGCCCGTGGTCAATACACTATAAATCGGCCTCCACATTATTTGGAGAGATTCAGCTTCATCATTTGAATGGAGCAGAAATCTTTCTAAACAAGGGGAAACTGAGTAAAGCATATTGGATAAGTGTACTTTGCATTATCTATATTAGAATTCAATATTGAGCTAGGCTTTGCTTTGCCAATTCCAAATCTTCAACAAGAAGCACCTGATGCTAGCAAGCAGAGGTTGTTTACAAATAATTGCCAGTACATTCCCGGAAGCAATGACATTTTATAGACGTTGAAGATAAATGCTGAACTATTAGCATTGATCAATCCATTGCTAATATGGATGCCAGCACACCCAATCCACTAGTGGTTTAGTAGGACTAAGTAACTAACTAATTCAAACTACAGAGGATTTCTGGTGCTTTGGGGTATCGGGGAATAGGAAAAGTAACTCAAAATAACACTTAGTACTTGAGCTCCCTTGTAATTTCAATAACCTTTAATAGGTAATCCAGTTTCTTACTGAAGAATAGCAACTACTGCAACTTTCTAATTCAGAGTTGTTTTTTACTGCCATATGTTGTAATCAGACATAACAGCACAATAAACATCTTCCATAATGTAAGCATAAAGAACCGCCTTATGCCCAGAAAAGTCCGATAAGGTATATCCAAAAGCAATAAACTCCCATGCTCGCGAGTCTCCAACGTTCGTTCTGTGTACATGTTTGGGAGCTCCTTGGTGTGCTGTACCAGGAAAAGATAGAGTGGTGCGGTGCACTACCAGCCACAAGAAAAAGGTTGAGTGGTGAACGCCAATAAAAAAAGTAATTTATTAGTAACATGGATAAAATAAAAATGTGGATACCACCTACGCATTTTGCGCTTCATCGAACACGTAGGTGGTATCCACTTACCTTCGTTCTTTTTTATCCATGTTACTAATAATTTCTTTTTTTTATTGGAGTTCACCCCTCAATCGTTTTCTTGTGGCTGGTAGTACACCGCACCACTACAATTTTTTTCCTATTTAGTAGAACGAGTCCACTGCAGTGTAGCAAAAAGCTTGACTAAAAAAGCCAAGTAGGTTTTGGTTAAGTGTATAAAGCTTTATTACTACACTAACAAGCAAAGGGTAACAGTAAGAGGACAGATCAGTTACAAAGAAATGTAGGAAAACAATCCAACATATACACTATTAATTACTTTGTAATTGAGTCATGCATATGACCCTAATCAATA